>QEPC01004474.1:1617993-1653392 GCA_003113815.1 Sphenodon punctatus
ATGGCTTTAGGATGGAAGAGCCTCTTTCTAGTGACTTACTGGCTCCTTTTATAGTTTTCCCCTTCTTTGTCTCTGTTCTCACCTTTGGGGAATCATGGGGTCGGTCACGTACCAACCCAGGCAAACACAAAGGCCCATCTAAATGTCAACAGGGCTGTCTGGCAAGAGTTTTCAATACACATTTTGGTATCTGTTTTTATTTCCTGCAGCCTGGTGACATGTCAGAGCCCTAATTTGAGTTCTACAGCTCTCAATTGTAACCTTACATACATGGGGAACCTTTGGCATTACATATTTATCAGACTTGTAGTCTACATGTAGTCCCGTATTACACGTGTGTGACCCTATGTTCCTCCGTGACAATGTAACCAAGCCAAGCGCGTGCACCTGGGACCTTGTATCCTCGTAAATGTTACACTCCTTGTCTCTCCCTCTGTTCCCCTTACTTCGTCTCGCCCCCACCATCCCCGTCTCTCAGATTGTAAGCCCTACAGCAGGGACTGTGTCTATTCAATTAATTTTTAAAGTGCCAGGTACATTGCTTGCGCTATATAAATGCTTGCTAATAATAATAATAATTTGTATATTCTTCATGAGGATTATAGTCAATAAGATGATGGAGTATTTAACTCCTTTGAAAATCCAATTGTGATCATCCCAGGGTATAAGCAGAGATGCCAAATAACTAGAAGTAGCCAAAGTTGTTCCTGTCTTTGAGAACAGCACTATGGTTGATCAGTCTTTTCTGCAGTAGCAGGAAAATAGGTTGAGATTATAATTTGAAATAGGATAATGAAACAATTGAATAAACACAATGTGATAAGCATCAACTAGAACAATTTGGATGTAAAAGAAGGCAATGTCCCTACCAAAGCAGTTAAAGAACCCAACCCAGCTAATACTTAAGGATATGCATAACGTCTGAGCGGAATAACTGCTGAAGTGAATAAAGCCATGCACTTGGAAGTGGAATCTAAATGTCAGATTCTACCACCCCATACATTATGAAATACTTTACTGCATGAAAAGTCGTTTGAAATCAATGGGACTGCTTCCAGAGTACAGTACTATTCAATAAAAGGGTGGCAGAACTGGACCCTAAACTAACACATAACATAGCTAAAAATAGTTAAGAATTGAGGGCACAGGGAAAGGGGAAGGAACAAGTCACAGAAATAAGATTATTTGTACAACACCTCCAACAGGGCAGGTACACAAGATTGCTCTGGCTAGTCATGTGCCGTCTTAAGGATTAAATGTATATATACACAGAACAATCATGAGGTTAAAACTAGGGTTTATAGCCCTCCAATATACTTAGAAGGAGGAAAGAACAAAGGCACGGCACATCAGATCAAGGTGAGAATTCTATGCATGCAACATCTTATTAACATTACATTCCCTGATACTCCCTCTTCCATCTCTATCTTCTGGGAAACCATGTCTTAAAAGGAAGCTAATTTAAAATAGGAAATTACAATAAGGGTGCAAATCCTCTATTTTTCAAGGCAATGGAAGAGGAGCCTCTGGGTGTTTTTAAATGAGAAGGCCCCATGGAAGGACCGCCTGTCCCTGCGTGGGGCCCATCTCAGCTGAATGTCGGAGGGGGGAGGGATGCACTCCCGGTCACATACACACACACACACACCCCACCTGCTTGTCTCGTTTAAAAACACCCACTGACTTAATTGGACTGAGGACTGCATCCTAAATAACATTGGAAAGCATACGAACATTAAACCTTTCACTAACATCTTCCCAAAGTAAAAAGAAGAGTTACTCACATTCTTCCTACCCCTTCATACATGCGAGTCTCATCCACGAGAGTCATGATCTCTGTATCTGTGAGGTGGGCATGCTTTTTTGTCCTGTTTAGTTGCTCTATTTGTATATCTGCCAGCTTCACCTTTTGTTGAGTATCGATGACCTTTGCCTGCAGTTCAGTAAAAGCCTAAGATAGAAAGTAAAGAATTTGGCAATTCATTAATTTAGCACAAAAGAAGTTATAGTAATGAAAATCATTCACATCCAATTGTCACTGATCAACGTAAGCATGACTTGGAACTTTAATAATGCAGCATTAAAGTTGAAAATATAATCGAGCAAAGTTAAAAAATGCAGTTATAGTTCCCAGTGGAAATGAAATTAGGGATGCAATCCTCACTACACCAAAGTCAACTGGAATTTTTCCTCGTGTCTCCCTTGCACATATGAAGGATTTTGAAAAGCTTTGTATTTTACCTGCCTGTTATTTATTTAATTTTTTATCCCACCTTACTCCAAGGTCTCAGTGCAGGTTACACTACATAAAAATATATTTTAAAATATACAAATAAAACCAAGTAAAATCTCCTATCCCAAAACTCTCCAAACCCCCCAACCCTGTCTGCCAAATAGAAAAGTCTTACATTGCTTCATACCTTAACAGCAATGTACTGTTAGGAGGCAATATGCTGTATGTGCTACCTATCTCCTTTTGTACTTACAANCCTCCCGCACCCTCCCTATCTCTCCCCTGCCCTGCCGCCCCCTTTCTCCCAATCTTATCCCCATTCCCTGCCTTCCCCCTGATCAGCTCCCGTTCTCCTGCTCCCTTTGGAACTGTCGCTCCTCTGACAATAAAGCCCCCTACATGCATGATCTCTTCCTCTCCCGCTCCCTCCAGCTCCTTGCCCTTACTGAAACTTGGATCTCCCCCTCTGACTCTGTCATCCCAGCTACCCTCTCCTTTGTGAGGTCTCTCCTTTTCTCACCAGCCACGCCCCGAAGGCCGAGGTGGTGGCGTGGGCCTCCTCCTCACTAACTCCTGACAATCCCAACCACTTTCTCCTCCCCCTCTCTCTCTCCTTCCCTTCCTTTGAGTCTCAGCCTGTGCGCCTCTACTCCCCCCTCCATCTCTGTGTCGCTGTCATCTACCGCCCCCCTGGCTCTCTCTCTTCCTTTCTCTCTGAATTTGAGTCCTGGCTCACTTGCTTCCTCTCCGACGATACCCCCCCTCTCATCCTCAGTGACTTCAACATTCATGTTGATGTCACTTCCCAGCCCTCCATCTCTTGCTTCCTCTCACTAGCCGCCTCCTTCAACCTCCACCTTTGGACCAACTCCCCCACCCACGCTAACAGCCATTCTCTTGACTTCATCTTCTCTAGGAAGAGCAGTCTCTGATCTCTTCTTCGATCCTTATCCCATCTCTGACCATTTCCTTGCCTCTTTCAATGTCTCCCACTGTCCCCCTTCCTCTTCCCCATCTCCACACCCCTTCCATGACCTGCAGACTATTAACCCCTGGACTTTGCCTCCTCTCGCTCCCCCCTTCTCCCCTCAGTCTTCTCCTCCTCCTCCCCTGACTCTGCCATTTCTGCTTTCAATGCCTCTCTCTCCTTCACCCTTGATTTCCTTGCCTGCCTCTGCTCCCGCCCTGCCTGCTCCCACAACCCCCGTCCTTGGCTCACCCCCAGTATCTAATATAAACACAACTAATTACACCATTTATGCGTTCTGTGTTCTTTAACTACTTATTATATTACAACATCGAACTGCATTAATAATACAGAATATCAGATAACATGAAATGAAAACAAAGGCAAATATAACCCAATACAATCTGTCTTAATATAAGGACTGTGCACTGCTTAGGGGTGGCTGTAAGAAAAGTCCTGAGCCCACTGCAGACTTTTCAATAAAACAATGTTTGATGTAAGGACTGCGCACTGCTTTAAGATGGCTGTAGAAGTAGTCCTGAGCCCACTGTTAACTTTTCAATGAAACAATGCCGACGTTTCGCCTCTCCAGAGGCTTCTTCAGGGTCTTTTCCTTTTTTTTCCTTTCAAGGGCTTTTGAAGACATACACAACGCCTTTACTCGTATAGAGCTATAAACCACAATACATGGGGCTAAATATAGCGCATACTAAAAAGCAACAAGATAACACCAGCCCCATATTCCCTTTTTAGCAGACTAACTCACCCTGACCCGTGGACCATAGTTAAACAGCATTGGGAGAATCCCTTGCAGGGACCTAATCCTTCCTATATGGAGAGAACATAAAGTTTCACTCTCTCTTTCTTACAAAAACAGGTACAATTCTTTCCTCTTGGATAGCCCCTTGTAGAACATCAACGTTATCTTTAGCCCTGGGGAAACTCTCTCCTTGGTTAGCCTTGGAGATTACTAATGCTGACCAGTTCCTTCTTAAGCTACAAGTAATCTGCCAAGACTAAAGCTCTTTAAACACAGCTGAACCTTCTCTCCTTGTGCATAATTAGCTAATCAAATTACCTTTAATGTAAAGCACCCAAATTATATTTATGAAGAGTAACCTTCCTTCTGAATCCTCTACAGGAAAAATCAGCTCAGTAAATGTTCCTTCAAGGTATCTACAGCTGTTAACAAAAAGGGAATCCATATTTATGTATTGTGTCAAATAAATAAATAAATAAGCCCTTTGGCTAAACTGCTCTGCAATTTAGCCATTGATAGTGTCTTTATGATAGAGAGACTTAAAGTATTCACCGAAATAGTATAAAGAGAGCATAAAATTTACTCGTTCTTTCTTACAGAAACAGGTAAGAACTGAGGCTACTCGGTTCCTTTTTCAGCTGCAAACAAACTGCCAAAACTAAGGCTCTTTGAAACCAACTAAAACTCCTCTCCTTGTGCATAATAGGATATTGGGGCAATCAGCTCAGTAAGATTCCTATTTGCAAAAAAGGAAATCCATACTAATAAATTCTTACAGAAAAAACTAAAAGGGCTCTAAAGCTTAATCAGTGGTGATATCACTATATAAAAGGGGGGGGAATCCCAAGTAGAAATGTGTAATAAAAGAAATACAAACTGGAAATTAAAAAATCATATCAAGGAGATCATTAAGCCCTAGAGAATAAATTGAATCCAGTGTAATAATCCAAAAAGACTCTCTATAGGCAAGATATTTTGGATCAACTGGGAGACTGACTTTCTCTATACCCCAAAAAGAGAACATATTCGTGCCCTTATACATCTTATTATAATGTTCAACTAAAAGTGCTGGAAGAGTTCTTGTTTTAAGTTTACTCCTATGTTCATTTATCCTCAGTTTAAGATTTCTAGAAGTTTTTCCCATATATAGTTTCTTACAAGGGCATTGTATCGCGTACATTACTCCTATAGTGCTACAATTGATGAAATCCTTAATAATGAACTCTTTCCCTTTGTGATCTTTAAATACCTTTGGTTTTTTACTAAAAGGACAATTTGCGCATTGGCCACATGGGAAGTTACCTGTAATATTCTTTTTATCCAGAGTTCTCTGTGTCAACCCTGGGAGCCTAGCCCTCACTAGAAAATTCCCTAAATTCCTTCCTCTTCTGAAAGCGAAGAAGGGGGGCATTTTACATCCTTTAATGTGGTCTACAATGCTCCAATTTTTTAATATAAGTTTTCTAATGTGATCCGTACAGGTGTTAAATATAGTAACACAAACTAGTTGGTCAGAAACCTCTTTTTTCTTTGAGGGAGCTTGTAAAATAGAATCCCTGGTTATGTTGGAAACTTTCTGTAGGTTCTCCTCTACAATATACTCTGGATACCCTCTGGCAATAAACCTTTTACCCATATCTTTTGCTTCTTTATGAAAATCTGTAACAAGAGGGCAATTCCTTTTAATACGCCAAAACTGGTCATTGGGTATATAACGTAAAAGGTGCCTGGGGTGATGGTTACTATAAAAAAGATACGTATTCTGATCAGCTGGTTTGGTATATATAGATGTGGTGATGGGTCCTCCTTCCCAATGTACCCAAAGGTCCACAAAATTAATATTCTGACTATCATAATCCAAAGTGAATTTAATAGTGTTATGTAATGTATTAATCCATTTATGAAACTCCAGGAGTAATTCTACGCTGCCAATCCAAATGACAAAAACGTCATCAATAAATCGTCTCCAAAGGAAAATATACTTATGAAATGGATTAATCTGCACATCATAAATACATTTATTTTCCCACGCGTGCATATAAATGATTGCTAAGTCAGCTGATAGATAACTCTCCATACTAACGCCCTTAACTTGCATGAAAAATGTATTATTAAATTCAAAATAGTTCATTGTGAGGACAAGTTTACTCAGTGATAACAAAAAGTTTGTTGGAGGATTCCTGTTTTCTCTAAGATCAAAGTATTTACTAAGTGTGTCTAGGGCTTCGTTGTGAGGGATATTAGTGTATAGGGCTTTAACGTCCATTGTTACTAAGATGGGGTTTATTCCTGGTGTGTCCATATCTTCTAAGATGTTAATAAAATGTATAGTATCTTTAACGTAGGATGGTATTTTATCTACAAAAGGCTTTAAATAAAAAAACAAAAACGTTGAGATCGGTTCTAACATTGATCCAATTCCTGAGACAATAAGTCTGAATGGTAAGGGAGTAATACCCTTATGCATTTTAGGAAGCCCATAAAAGGCCAGTATCTGCCACCTCCGCTCCTGCACCCGTGCTGCTGAACGCCTCTGGTGCAAATCCCACTCATGCTGATTTCCTTCACTTCAAATTCTGTCTCTCCTCCCTTACTTCTGCTGTCTCCCTCGCTAGAAACCATTATTATGCCTCCTGCATTGAGTCCTGTTCTCGGGACCCTCGCCACCTGTTCTCCACCTTTGACTCCCTCCTCAAGCCCCCCTGTCCTCCTCCTCCCTCTTCCCTTTCTGCTCCAGATCTTGCTTCCTTCTTCACCTCCAAGATAGATAAGATCCGCCTCGACATCGCTTCCCACTCCTTTCCTCTTCCTACTCCCTCCTTCTCTCCTGTCCTCCTTCCCTCCCACCTCCCTTGAGGAAATCTCCTCCCTGCTCTCCTCCTCCAACCCTTACACTTGCCCCCTTGACCCCATCCCCTCCCACCTCCTGAGCTCCATTGTTTCCATTGNCATGTCTGTTTTCACCCTTTGTCTCCATCTCTTACATTTGGGACCAACACAGCAACCACACACTCTCTCTCTAGTTTGTACTTACATGAAGACAGTCTGATCAGACTCTGGGCGCTAACAGGGAAAATTAAACCCATGCTGGCAAATGTCTGCTGAAAAGACATACCAGCTATCGGTTAGCTGCTCAAGTACACAGGGTGCAGCCACCTGAGCTGAAGCACAGGGGCCTGATCCCCACAGCAGGCAACCGCAGCCACTATACTGGGAAGCCAGCCACATGGTTGCAGGGAAACCAGGTGGGCCTGCCCTGTTGGAGCAGCCACCATGACCAGGCGCTAGAAGCTCCGACTCCTGCTACAGAGTGCAGAATTGGGCCCACTGCCATGGGTGGGGGGCAGAGAAGGGCACATGCTCCTTCCATCCCCACTGATGGGAGAAGGGGAGGAGACAGCTGATTGGAGAAGGGGAGCCTGGAAAGAGTGCACCCCTTCCCAGGCCTCCTTCCCCCACAATCAGCTGTAAGTCAAGTGGATCAGGGGAAGGGAGTCTGGGAAGAGCACAGGCTCCCTCCCCATGATCCACCCAACTGGCAGCTGATCAAGAGGAGTAAGCGCACCCTTCTCCCCACCCCGACAAACAGCTCATCAGGGGAAGGAGGGGCCATGGGGCGCACACCTGTGGTCCCCTCTCCCGCAATCTGTCAGGGTGTGTTCCTCCGAGCTCCCCCTCCTCCTGATCAGCTGTCAGTTGGGTGGATGTGAGGAGGGGAGCCTGTGCCCAGTCCAGCCCCATTTCTCTTCCCCCAGCCAAACCAAAAGCCCAAAATCCTGCTCCCAGCTGTGATACAGGCGCTAGCACCCCACGCTCACAGTCCCACAGTGTTGCACCATGCATGGCAAGGCAAGAGCACCCAGTCACATGAGTTGCCCAACTTTGGGCAGCCTCAACCCAGGTAGGGCAACACTGCTCCGCTACACGTCCTCAGAATTTTTCCAAGGACATGTCGCATAGCAGGCAGCTGTTCGCTCCACCCCAGGGCTGGGGGAATATCTGGCAGGTGCCAGCCACATGATGCACTGCATCGCATGGCCCAGATGACCAGGGAGGGGTAAGGCTACACAAGGCATGGTAGCCTCCCCTCACTGTCTCGTGTGGCTGCACCTACAGTGACTACCTTATAGCCGGTAGGATAGTGGATAAGAGGGAGAAGCTTACTGGGAATAGTGGCAGCAGTCTATCAGACCTTGCTACCACTGTCAGCATCCTACTCCCACCACCTTTGCTCTTATGCCCCTCACACTGCCGCTGCCATGCCCTGATAGGCTGAAGCAATACCAAGCATTACCCAACTTAGTTGCAAGGGCTTGCTTCACACAGTGGGCCTATGACACTTGCAGGCCTACTAGCCCATAAGAGAGAAATAGTGGACCTGGTTCCAGTTGTAAACATACAACAAAAATTGGTGTGTTTGCATATACCAGCATAGCTAAATGGTGAGGTGAAGGAGGCTATTAGAGCCAAAAAGGTATCCTTTAAAAAATGGAAATCTAGTTCTAATGGGGAAAATAGGAAAGAGCATATGCACTGGCAAAATAGATGTAAAACATTAATAAGGGGAGGCCAAGAGAGAATTTGAAGAGAGACTTGCTAAAGAGGCAAAAACTAATAATAAAAACTTCTTCAAGCACATCAGAAACAAGAGGCCTGCTAGAGAGTCAGTTGGGCCGTTAGATGACCAGAGGGTAAAAGGGGAGCTCAGGGAGGATAAGGTCATTGTAGAGAATCTGAATGAATTCTTTGCGTGTCTTCACTGCAGAGGATGTTGGGGAGATATCCATGCCGGAACTGTTCTTTGTAGGTGATGAATCAGAAGAGCTGTCACAGATCAACGTGACCCTGAAAGAGGTTCTAGAGCAAACTGACAAACTAAATAGTAACAAATCACCAGGACCAGATGGTTTACATCCTAGAGTTCTGAAGGAACTCAAATATGAAATTGCAGACCTGCTACTGGTAATCTGTAACCTATTGCTAAAATCTGCCACTGTACCCGAGGACTGGAGAGTAGTGATGCAATGCCAATATTTGAAAAGGGTTCCAGAGGTGATTCTGGTAACTACAGATTGGTGAGCCTGACATCTGTGCAGGGCAAAATAGTGGAAACTATTATTAAAAACAGAATCATGGGGCATACTGATAAACATGGCTTAATGGGGAGGAGTCAACATGGATTTAGCAAAGGGAAGTCGTGCCTCACTAATCAATTCTAATTTTTTGAGGATGTGGATAAGGGAAAACCAGCTGATATAGTATATACGGATTTTCAAATAGCATTTGATAAGGTCCCTCATGATAGACTCTTTAGGAAATTAAAAAGCCATGGGATAGGAGGCAGTGTCCTATTGCAGACTGGTAACTGGCTAAATGACAGTAAGCAAAGAGCAAGACTAAATAGTCAGTTTTAGAGAAGAAGAGAAGTAAATAGTGGAGTACCCCAGGGATCTGTAGTGGGACCAGTGTGTTGTTTAAAGTATTCATTAATGATCTGGAAAGGGGAGTAAGGTGATCAAATTTGCAGATGACACCAAGTTATTAAAGGCAGTTAAACACAAGCAGACTGTGAAGAATTGCAGGGGGATCTTGCAAGACTGGACATCTAAATGGCAAATGAAATTTAACATGGATAAATGCAAAGTGATGCACAGAGGGAAAAACAATCCAAACTTTATGTACACAATGCTGGATTCTAAATTAGGCGTAAAGGACATTGGAGTCGTGGACAATACACTGAAATCCTCAGCTCAGTGTGCGGCGGCGGCCATCAAAAAAGCAAACAGAATGTTAGGAATTATTCGTAAAGGGATAGAGAATAAAACTGAAAATATCAGAATGCCACTATATAAATTCTATGGTGTGACCGCACCTTGAATACTGTGTGCAATTCTAGTCAACCCATCTCAAAAAGATATAGCAGAACTAGAAAAAGTACAGAGAAGGGCAACAAAAATGATAAGGGGTATGAAGAGAGGCTGGCTAGGTTGGGGCTCTTCACCTTGTAGAAGAGACGACAGAGGGGATATGATAATTTATAAAATCATGAGTGGTGTGGAACATGTTAATAGGGAACGATTATTCACCTCTCAAATAGTACTAGAACTAAAACTAGGAAACACTCCATGAAACTTACAGCTAGCAGATTTTAAACAAATAAAAGAAAGTATTTTTTCACTCAATGCACAATTAAGTTGTGGAATTTGTTGCCAGAAGATGGGGTCAAGGCCAGTAGAATAGCGAGGTTTAAGAAAGGGTTGGACAAGTTTCTGAAGGATCAGTCCATTAGCAGCTATTAGCCAGGTAGGTCTGGGGAATGTAATATCTTACTGTTGGGAGCTGGGAGTAAACAACAGGGAATGGATTGTCCTATTGTGACCTGTTGAGTACTACTTCCAAGCCACCTTGATTGGCCACGGTCGTAGACAGGTGTTGAGCGCTCGATGGACCATTGGTCTGACCCAGTATAGCACTTATGTTTTTAATTTGAATACATGACTAGCATGTCGGATAACACTCTTTAATCATGCACCATTCTCATGTCCTATGAATGCAAAGCATTGCTCACTAGCGAAGTGCAGATATTGGTTGATCTGCTAGCCCGCCTGTGGGCAAGCTGCAGTTGCTATGGAAAACTCGACAAACATTCTAACATCTGCACATGGATTTTAAATTTGCCCTGGTCCAAGATCCAGGACTTGCACTTGTCAACATTGCTTTTGGCTCTGATGCAATATTGACAAGTGCAAAGTGATGCACATAGGAAAAAATAATCCAAACTATGGGTAAAAACAGACATGCACGTGGCACGGTAGCTCTCCGGCTCGGGAAGCAAAGGCCACTTCTCCCCAGATCAGGAAGGGGCACTGAACAAACGTGCCTGCAGCTGGAGAGCCATCCTGCCAACCTGCACGCCCTGGGTGAGCTCAACAAATGTGCAGATGGCCAGCTCCGCCCCACTCCCAGCACCCCGTCCCACACCATGATTGACAGCCATGCACTCCCTGCCCTGACGCAGGAATGGCAGGGCTGAACAAACATGTTGGCCCGTATTGGCAGCCTTTGGTGTGGGCTGCGCCTTGGAGATTTTCCAAGGACACAGTCCAGGCCAGCCACCTACCCCACCCCCCGGAGCAGTCCTGGGTCAACATGTAGTGGCACAGGACCACACGTCCCAGGCCACAGCGTGCCAGCATCATGTTTGTTTTTACCCTATATATACACAATGCTGGGATGATATATTTAATCTTGCATCAGAGCCAAAAGAAATGTTGACAAGTACAAGGTGATGATGCACATAAGGAAAAATAATCCAAACTATTTGCACACAATACTGGATTCTAAATTAGGGATGACCACTCAGGAAAAGGATCTTGGGGTCGTTGTGGACAATACACCGAAATCCTCAGCTGAATGTGCAGCAACAGCCAAAAAAGTAAAACAGGATGTTAGGAATTATTTGAAAAGGGGTAGATAATAAAACTGAAACTATCATAATGCCTCTATATAAACCTATGGTGCGACCGCACCTGGGGTACTGTGTGCAGCTCCGGTCAGCCTGTCTCAAAAAAAATATAGAAGAACTAGAAAAGGTACAGGGGAAGGGAAACAAAAATGATAAAGGGCATGGAGTGGCTCCTGTACAAAGCGAGGCTTCATAGTTTAGGGCTCTTCAGCTTGAAGAAGTTCATATCCCCTTGAACTGAAAGGGGATAGGATAGAAATTTATAAAATCAGGAGTGGTGCAGGAAGAGTAAACAGGGGACAGTTATTCACCCTCTAAAATAGCACTAGAACTAGGGGATACTCTATGAAACTAACTGGTGGTAGATTTAAAGCAAATAAAAGAAAGTATTGTTTCACTCAATTCACAATTAACTTGTGGAATTTGCTGCCAAATGATGCGGTCAAGTCGAGTAGTATAGCTGGGTTTAACAAAGAATTAGATACGTTCTTGAAGAGTAGGTTCATTGATAGCGATTAGCCAAGTAGATTTAGGGGATGTAATTTCTTACTGTTGGGTGGACAACAGGGAATGGATTGCCCTTTGTGACATGATTGGGTACTTCTCCTAAGCAACTGAAATTGGCCACTGTTGGAGACAGGATGCTGGGCTCAATGGACCGTTGGTCTGACCCAGTATGGCACTACTTATGTTCTTAAATGCCCTGCTAGACAAACTTTTCCTTGTACTGATCCTGTATGAATGATCAACCAGAAAATGTTACAATTCCTACTTGTGTGTGCTTACATTTTCAGTCATATTTCATTACCATAGCTCTTGGAATTGCATTTCCTTGGTTTGAATCAAAATGGAATAAAGTCACTTGTCACATGCTTTGGAGTGTACTTGCAACTCTGCACTTTAGCTCAATGCCAGGTTTTAAGGGTATTAAGAGTATGGTAACTTAAGTCTGTAAGGCAGTGGTTCCCAAACTTTTTAGACTAACATACCCACAGTCAACCCTCAAGATCTCTCACAGGTCATCACGCACCTGGCAGAGGTGGCAGTGGCCTACCACGTTTCATTGTAGGCTAGCTAAAGCTGCACAGGGCAGACGGCGTTGGTCCCTGCCAGGAATACAGCTATTTCTGGTGAAGCAGGGGGATGATGGTAACAGTCAGTCATAGAGCCAACACTTACATATCATGGTTACTGCTAAAGATCTGTGACCTGACCTAAGCCTGACAGGACCCAACTGGTCCCATCAGGCCTGCACTGCGCACAAAATCTGCCCAAACCCACAAGACTGGGCTGAGCTCCCTAGCTGCGAGAGGTTGGTCCTGCCTTCGACAAAGCACCATGATGTCTGCATCGGAAGGGGACAGGAGGACAGTAATGCCTTAGTCCTGCCTCTTTTTTGACATAGCCCTACCCCATACAAAACACTGTGATTTCATGATGCCCCAAGAGGGTTGGTGTCACCCAGACCACGTTTACAAAGAAAGCTAAATCAGTTTATGAAGTCCTTGACTCACTTGTACCTCAGTACTGTTCACACATCAAGCGATGGTATCCAGCAGGAGGAGGCAAAGTACATGCTCCAGAATAATCAGGAGCACATCATCCTCTTCTTATTCTAAATCAAAGCACCTTGTAATATGAACCCTTTACGTGTTTGGTTGGTGAACACAGTATGCAGCACAAAGGCCATTTTTAAACAAGATGCTCCCACGCAGGTCCACCCATCAGCGCGCGCATCTGAAGGTGGCGGGGGGAGCGGGCGTATGCTCCCATGATCCACACACCTCCCACTCATGCCCATGCATGAAGCATCGGGGGGAAATCTGGGATGCTCCATGCGGGGGCAGGCCAAAAAGTACATGGGTAGGGGTGCACACACATCCCTCACCCGTTTGATTCCCCCTCACACTCATCAGACATGCATGGTTGTTCCACCCCCCTCCCCCAGCCATGCCCATTTAAAAATGGCCAAAATGCCTCTCCTGCCAAGAACTCTATGGTCTTCATCCTGGAACGTTATGGAGTGCACGGCATGAAGGGCTAGGTATCATGATGCGACCTTTCATGACATAGCCCCTGGGGGCAGATGGCAGCGATACTAAATCGGCTTAGGACTGTAGTGTGGACAATAATGAAGTGATTAACTAAAACCTGAATAATTGCTTCCATATTGATCAATCAATTTAGTTTTGTGTGTGTGAAAGTGTCGTGACCCCCCAGTCACGTAGGGTTCAGACAAGTCCAGCTGCATCAGGCCCACTGGGTTCGGGTCCAAATTTCTGGTCTTAGCATGGGTCTAGTCACCACCTGATCCTCTCCTCCTCACACACGAGGCAACTGCGAAACAGCCCCCAGTTTGTAAACCAAAGATGTTCCCAATTGTGGGTCTGGAGCCCAAGTACGGTTATGTCCCCTAGGGATGGGGATTCAATAACCACTGAAATCTGCTGGACTCTGCATGTCCTTATTGCTGTCAAGGGACAAAGAATTCTATTTATGACTTACGACGAGGCCACACAGGTTAAAAGTTTGGAAATCACTGCACCTGAGGAATGACAGGTGTTTTTAAATAAGCAAGGCTTGAGGAGGGGGTCCGTGGCCGCTGAGTGGCACAGCTGCAGAGCAGCCACTTCCGTCAAGTGAGCGAGGCGGGATTCTAATGGGCAGCTCCCAGAGTGGCCACTGTGCCCACGCAGGCATCCTCCATGCACTCCCACTACCACAGACTGGCCCTGCAAACAACTTATACAGACAGCTGTTCCCCCTCTCCCCCATTCCAAGTTGCGCCCAACGGCTCGCGCTCTGCCATGACACACACCCGGACACCATGGAAACATCAAGTCACAGCAGCCAGTAAGCCCTTCCTGCCCATGACCAGGGGAACAGCTGCAGCTACTGGCGGTCCCAGATAACAACAGAGGCATACTGGGGGGACGGGAGAGATGTAGGAAGCTGCTGTCCTCCATGGCATTGGCTCTTCTCTCACGAGTCATGTGGGGGTTTGTTGTGTTTTGAGCCAATGCGTTTTTTATTTCGTGTGCGTGTCCTTCAAGAGCTCCCGGCAGGCACGGGTGGGCGCCTTCGTTTATACGGGCAAGGGATGCATGGGAGTCTCTCCCCACACACTTTTCTGGCTTGCTCCGCACAGTGCACTCAGCAGTGCCCCATGAGTAGCCGTGAGTGGCTGCTGTGTGGGTACGGGAGTGCCCTCCCCCATACACTACCCTCAAATGAGCAACTGGATGCATGGTTAATGAGTGGCCATGTGTGGTAGCATCTCATTTAAAAACACACAGAGACAGACTTTTTATACAAAGTTTTTCCAATCATCCTTCGCAAAGTCTCTGTGGAAAAGGACAAAATTCTGTTCAGCTGCTCTCAAACCAGCAAAAAAGGCAAGTAAACTATTATGAAGATACGTTTCAAAGTGGCTGAGCGACATAAAATCTGTGTATTTGTACATGCACCATTTATAGAGGAATAGTTCATCATTCGCGGGGGGGGGGGGGTTGCCAGCAGCTTGCCTTCTGCGTGCAGATATCACAGGAACATCTACCTCACTCATAAATAGGAACTTACAACTGCCCCTGCCCATATTTCAGCCCTAACAACGCCAAGCTGTCTACAGCCAGGGTGACTTCCACCACGGGGGCATTTGGTGACTTCCACCACGGGGGTGTTTGAAGATGACCATCGCTTCCTTGAAAGTTTCCTCCTCCCTGAGGGTTGCCACCTAGGCACGTTTTTAAGGAACACTTATGAAAAATACACATTGTAGGGTCTGCACTAGTACCCAAGGCCATGAATCACGCATTCAACTGCTCATTTGAAGGTGGTTTATGGGGAACACTTATGAAGAATACATGTTGCAGGGCCTGCATTGGCACCTAAGGCACCAGTGCAGGCCCTGCAATCTGTATTTTTCATAAGTCTGCCATAAAAATGTACCTAGGTGCAACCCTGTCCTCCCCCCTTATAGCCTTGGACTTCTCCTCTCCAGAAGGAAAAGCTGGCCGGACTCAACTCCTGCTTGCTCCCCGAGCGAGCCGCCTTCTTTAGCTCCCTCTCCCTGCACCGCAGGACCCTGCCCAGCAACAGTTGGCAGGGAGGGCCCCGCATTACAAACTGCTGCAGAGAGGAGCGCGGGGGTGGGCTCCCCTAACGAGCTGCTCGGCTCCTGTCAGCCTTGGAGGGAGGCCCGTGCACACGAACACAGAGACACCCACCCACGCCTCCTGCCAGGGGAGGGAGGCCTCTCGGGTCTCAGCACTCTGTGGCACAGACTACAGGGAGGGGGTGGGAAGATGCCAAAGCCAACCTCTAGAGCGAAAACAACGAGCACCCCCTCGCGCATGTTGTCAGGCTGGCGCCATTAATTTAAACCCTCCTTTTACCTTCTTCAACTCCAAATCCACAGGCGCCGCCATTTTCCTTCCGTTTGCGCATGCGCGGCGGGGGGAGGGGGCAATGCTGACTGGGAAGGGCTATGCGGCACCCGCGCGCGTGCGCAGTGAGGGAGCAGCAGGGTTTAGCGGCCATGTGGGTGGAGGTCGGGGATCGTACTCGGATCTGAGAAAGGAAAATAGCTTCGCCGCCTTCCCCAGCGCCTAATCCCCACACGGCATCTTCCTCCCGCGGCTGGGATAATACCCGACCTGTGACCACCTCCCAGCATTCTGCCCCCCCCAGCCTAGCGTGGCCACCTATGTACATTTTTAAGGAACACGTGTGAAAAATGCATGTTGCAGGGTTTGCGCGCCAATGCAGACCCTGCAACATGTATTTTTCATAAGTGTTCCTTAAAAATGTGCATAGGTGGCAACTCTATCCCAGCCCCTGATCTCACTCACACGCACATGCCATCCTTCCTCCCCCCCAGCTGCAGCACCCCATCCAGCCCCTGATCCCCACCCGTCATCTCCCCACCCTAGCTGACGTGATCCTGCCCTAAATTCGGATCCCATCCCTCCCAAACACCATCTCCCTAGGGTATCCTAGCCCCACCTAGGATACCCCTCTTCCCCAAATCCCCCTCATCATCGCTGGGGGGGAAACAGACATGATTTTAACTCTGCTTTAACATTTCATAGACATGTTGCAGGGTTGCAAAGGGCACCAGTGCAGCCTTGCAACATGCATAAGAAATGTTAAAGTATTAAAGTTGAGTTAGTGTCATGTTTGTTTTCACCCTCTCCCTCCCAGCTGGAATATCCCATTCCCGTCCCATCACGCATCATCTTGCCCCCCTCTCCGGCTGGACTACCCCCCTCAGCCCCACACAACATTTTCCATCCCCACCTTTCCCCCAATGGATGCAATCCTTGATCCCCTTATGCCCATGGCCTCTCCCTGTCCACCTCTGCGGCAGTTTTGACAACAACATCACAGAGCAGTGAGGATGGATATTTCCCATCCAGTGTACGAGGGGGTAGCCTGGTCACACTGGTTGTTTTTAAATGAGCAAGGCTTTGGGGGATGGTTCCCATGGCTGCTGAGTGGTACAGCTATGAAGCAGCCCTCAGGTGGAGTGCATGGGGAGGGATTCTAGCAGGCAGCTCCCAGGGTGGCCACCATGGTCATGCATGTAGTCTCCACGCACTCCTGCCGCCACGGACCAACCCTGCAAACAACTCATATGGGCAGCCCTACCCCAGCAACAAGCCCCAACCAAGTGCCTGTCCTCCGCCATGACACACAGCTGCGGACAACATGGAAACATGAAGCTACAGCAGCCAGAAACCTCTGGCAGTCAGTCCCAGGCAACAATGGAGGCACACACTGAGTTTAACACGCAGGAAGCTGCTGTCCGAGCTGCTGTCCTCCGTGGTCTTGGCTTTTCTCTCATGCATCACGAGGGGGGTTTGTTGTGCTTTAAGCTAATGCAGTGTTGTATTTTGCACACATGTCCTTTAAGAGCTCCTGGCAGGGCTGTGGGAAGGACCAGGGTGGCAACTGGGCCATGGACCTGTCTGCTGGTGTGGGTGGGCACCCCAGTTCATACAAGCCAGGGATTATTAAAGTGAGTAAAAATTGTGCATCACCTTCCACTTATCAACACTGAATTTCCTTTGTCATTTTATTGCCCATTCGTCTAGTCGTGCAAGATCCCTCTGTATTTCTTCGCAGTCTGCCTTGTTTTAACTATCTTGAATAATTTGGTGTAATCTGCAAAGCCACCTCACCCTTTAGCTATTTTTCCAGATTATCAATGAATATTTTAACAATACTGGTCCCAGTGCTGACCCTGCTGTTTACTTCTCAACAACTTGAAAAATGACCATTTATTCCTAACCTTTGTTTCCTATATTTTAACCAGCTACCAACCCATGACAGGACTCTTCCTGTTACCCCATGACTACTTAGTTTGTTCAGGAGTCTCTGGTGAGGAACTTTGTCAAAAGCTTTTTGAAAATCCAAATAATATACTATATCAACTGGATCACCTCTATCGACGTGCTTATTAACAATCTTATAAAATTCTAATAGGTTAGTGAGGCATGACTTCCCTTTGCTTAAAGCCATGCTTTTTTTTACCCATCACATCATGCTTGTCAATATGCCTAGTAATTCTCTTTTTAAGAATGGTTTACACCAGTTTGCCCAATACTGATGTCAGACTTACTGGTCTGTAGTTTCCAGGGTCACTCCTGCACCCCTTCTTAAAAATGGGGTTGCACTTGCTAACCTCCACTCTTCTGGCACAGAGTTGGATTTTAGCAATAAGTTTCATATTACTGATAGTAGTTCAGCTTTTTCAAATTCGAGTTTTCAGTACCCTTGGATGAATGAATACCATCAGGCCCAGGTGAATTGAAACTTTTAAAATTATCAATACACAATAAAGCCTTTTCTGGAATGATGCTAATTTCAGATAATTCCTCAGATTCCTCAACAACAAAATATAAGTTCTGGTGTGGGTATCGCCCCATCATCCTCTGCAGTAAAAACTGATGCAAAGAACTGATTTAGTTTCTCTGCAATGTCAAAGATGACAATCTTTGAGCACCCCCTTTGTTCCTTTATCATCTAGCAAACCAACTGCCTCTCTAGCAAGTTTCCTGCCTCTAATGTACTGGGGGAAAGGTTTGCTATTGGATTTGGTATCCTTAGCAAGTTGTTCCTCAAATTCCCTCTTGGCCTGTCTTATCATGGTTTTACACTTTCTCGGCCAATGTCTGTGCTCATTCTTATTTACTTCATTTGGAATACTTTTCCATTTTTTGAAGGACAATTTTTTGGCTCTGATGGCCTCCTTAATTTTACCATACAGCCATGCAGGCAATTGTTTGGGACTTTTCCTTTTTTTTGTTTTTTTTGGTATAAATTTAATCTGGGGTTTTCAATTGTCTCCATGCCTCTTGCAGGCCTTTGATCCTGATGAGTTTTCTTTTTAGTTCCCCCACAACTAACTTCCTCATCTTTCCATAGTCCCCCCTTCTTGAAGTCTGTCATTTATTATTTTAATCATGTTAAGACACAGTGCTGTTTTTAACATACAGAACTATTCCACCCCAGTATGATTAACTGTGATTTCTATATATTTTATATCCTGGTATCATAGTGTCCCATTGATTGTCCTCATTCCACCATGTTTCTGAGATGTCTATGATATCAATGTCCTCACTTGAAGCCAAGTACTCTAATTCCCCCATTTTACTTTTGAGGCTTCTGGCATTGGTATACAAACATCTAAGAACGTTAGTACCCTGGTGCTTGTGGTTGCATATTTTGTTTAATATGGAAGTATTAAGTTTGTCTGGGGATGGAAAATGTTGTGTGGGGCTGAGGGGGGCAAGATGATGCGTGATGGGATGGGGGGCAGGAATGGGATATTCCAGCTGGGAGGGAGAGGGTGAAAACAAACATGACGCTAACTCAAGTTTGTCTGCTCCACAGTATTACGCTCCAGATCTCTTTCTGTTTCTTCCCTATCCTCGTTACTGGAGTACACGGTTCCACTACCAATGGCAGCATCCATTGGGATGCCTCCGACCGAACCACGTGCACCACAGCAACTGTCGGTTTTCCCCCAGGTCGTAGTTTAAAAACTCCTCTGCCACCTTTTTTATTTTTAATGCCAGCAGTCTGGTTCCATTTTCATTAGTCCTGGAGGACTTCAACATCCATGCTGATGCCAGTCTTGGAGGGGCAGAGCATGAGTTTATGGCCGCCATGGCAACCATGGGCCTGTCTCACAAAATGGTGGGCCCCACACATGTTGGAGGACATACCCTGGACATGGTATTTTGCACAGGCCTTGAGGTGGGGGATCCATTAGTGGGGGAGGTGTCATCAGTGCCCTTGTCATGAATGGATCATTATCTCCTCCGGACCGGTATCCTGATGCATGTCGGCACCCGGGAGGGTGCGGAACCAGTTAGGACGGTTCGCCCCGAATGGCTTATGGAACCAGGAAGGTTCCAGACAGCTCTAGGAGATGTTTCCTCTGATCTCAATGGCTGCTCACTCGATGACCTCATGAGCATGTGGAATTCCATGTTTAGCGGAGGCCATCAACTTTGTGGTTCCCAGGTATCCGCTCCCAAACGGCCGACAATGCAGGTCCCCGTGGTATATGGAGGAGCTGCGGCGGATGAAGGAGGAAGGGTGACAGAGTGGCGGTGGCTTCACTCGCGTACTGAAGTTGACCGATTGTAGCACAGTCTGGTTACATACCTATGCCATTGTGGTGCTGCAGCAAAGAGAGCTTCATTGCGTCTGCTAAGTCCCACCCAGTGGAGCTTTTCCAGGTGGTGAGGGGGCTGGTCAGTCTAGCCTCCCTCCGCCTGGATTTAGAGTCATCAAATGCCCGGTGTGATTTGTTTGTGGACTTTTTTGCGGATAAAATTGTTCAAATCCACCACAGTTTTGACGTAACATTTTTAGCAGTAGGTGAGCCAGAGGCAGTAGAAACCCTGTCTTGTCCTGTTTTGTGGGATGAATTTCAAGATGTGTTACCCTCGGATGTGGGGGGGATGCTCTTGGGACTGTTCGAGCCACTTATTGTGCCCGTCCTGGCTGGTTAAGGCTAGCTGGGAGACATTAGGGCCATTGCTGGAGGGGATTGTCAGCGCCTCCTTGGGGAGGGCAGGGTGCCGGACTGTCTCAAGGAGGCTGTGGTGTGGCCCCTGCTCAAGCAACCATCATTGGATGTTGGTGTCCTGGCCAGCTATCAGCTGGTCTCTCATCTTCCCCTTTTAGGGAAGGTTATTGAACGGGTCGTGGCTCGGCAGCTGCAGGAGCATCTGGACCAGGTCAACTTTCTTGATCCCTCACAGTCTGGCTTTTGTCCGGGTTATGGCACGGAGACTGTGCTTGTGGCCTTGGTCGACGACCTCTCCCGTGAGTTGGACCAGGGTCATTTGACCCTGTTGATCCTGTTAGATCTCTCGGCTGCATTTGATACCATTGATCATGAGCTGTTGGTGACTTGGCTGCGGAATCGGACAGGGATTGGTGGGACCGTTCTTGAGTAGTTCCGCTCTTTCCTGGCTGGGAGAACCCAACATGTGGTCCTGGGTGATTTTTCCTCTTCTGCCTGGGGTCTCATGTGTGGGGTCCTGCAGGGTTCTATCTTGTCCCCTCTCTTGTTCAGTGTGTACATGCAGCCTTTGGGGGAGGTTTTCAGGGAGTTTGGCGTATGGTGTCATCAATATGCTGATGACACCCAGCTATATCTCTCATTTTCATCAGACTCAGGCCCGGCAGTCTCAGTGCTTACCCAGTGTTTGCTGGATGTGGGGGATTGGATGAGGAGGAGCTGCCTGAGGTTGAATCCCGACAAGACGAAGGTGATGGTTGTGGGGAAAGCCGGGGGAGTGGTGGCCCCCATCATTGATGGGGTCTGTCCTCCCCTGGTATCTCAGGTTCGGAGTTTGGGGGTGCTCCTGGATCTGCAGCTCCGCCTGTCTGTCCAGGTGGCGGACATGGTGAAGAGGGCATTCCGCCAGTTACACCTGGTACGTCTGGCCACCATCATCGATGCTTTTATTACCTCGAGGCTGGAC
Organism: Sphenodon punctatus; assembly: GCA_003113815.1. Taxonomy (NCBI): domain Eukaryota; kingdom Metazoa; phylum Chordata; class Lepidosauria; order Sphenodontia; family Sphenodontidae; genus Sphenodon; species Sphenodon punctatus. Next base: position 1,639,426 of record QEPC01004474.1, read on the forward strand.
TACTGTAACACACTCTATGTGGGGCTACCCTTGGTGCTGGTTCGGAGACTGCAGCTGGTGCAGAATGCAGCGGCTCATCTCCTAACAGGGTCAGGCTGACGCGATACATTACATCGGTGCTTCGCTCTCTGCACTGGCTGCCGATAGTCTTCCGGGCCCAATTCAAGGTGTTGGTGTTGGCCTTTAAAGCCCTAAACGGCCTGGACCTCACCTATCTGCAAGACCGCCTCACCCTCTGGGTCCTGGATTGGCCCCTGCGGTCAGCCAGGGGCGCCCTCCTCGAGGTCCCCCAGGTTTCTCGAGTTACGACCTTGAGGGTGGCGTTCACTGTGGCCGCACTGCAGCTGTGGAACTCCCTCCCATTGGAGGTCCACTTGACCACTGACCTCCTCGCTTTCCACAGACAGTGTAAGACCTAGCTGTTCTGCCATGCTTTTCCCGAGGGAGATGGGGTGGGTGGGTTGGGTTAGGGTAGGGTTGGAGATTGATTTGTTTTTTATTGTGGGATTTGAATTGTATTTGATGTTATCTGTTTTAATTTGTTTTTATCATGTTGTTAGTCACCCTGAGATGCTTTTAGCAGGAGGGGGCGGCATACAAATTTTACTATACATAAATAAATTAAGGTGGAGCCCATCCTTCCGGTATAGGTTCCCTCTTCCCCAAAAGGTTCCCCAGTTCCTAATAAATCTAAATCCCTCCTCCTTGCACCATTGTCTCATCCATGCATTGAAACCCCTAATTATCAAATCGCCTACTACTAAAGCCCTCCTGTTCCTGTCAGTGGGAGTCCCATCCCCTGGAGAAGTATCCTCAGTGTGAGAGGATACTATGGCATCGTCTGAAAGGCAGATCTCAGCTACGGGATCATTCCCCACCATAGCAGCATGATGCCCTCCTTCCCCAAGACCTTCATCCTCCAAAACAGCACAGGGACTGCAAGAGTGGAGGTGGGGCTGCTCTACTATGTCCCTGAATGTCTGTTCTATCAATGTCTCGGTCTGTCTAAGCACCTCCAACTCAGCCACTCTAGCCTCTAGAGACTACACTCTTTCTCTGAGAGCCAGGAGCTCTTTGCACCGACTGAAAGGCTCTGCATTGTGCCTGGCCAGTGGAGTCTAGGTAGGAGGCCCAGATACAGAGAGGATCATGCCTGGTCTGAGGAGGGCCCGTGCCTGACCAGAGGGGCTTGGATTGAGAAGCCCTATGCCTCAAAGGTATGGACTGTATAAACAGACTGAATGCTGGTGGACGATGACAACACTGACAATAGACACCTGTTTCCTGCGTGGTCTGGGTTCTTGGGGGGCTGAAGCTGGCAAACACTTATCCACTCAGGGACCCAGTCCTGTTACAACAGAGGCCCTTTTCGAATGGGTGCGGGTGCGTGAGGGAACGGGTGGGCAGTGCGTCAGAGTGCGTTCCCATGGACTCCCACCAATCTCCACGCACGGAGCATCCAGCATTGGCACCCGTTGCTCTGTGCATGGGAGATGGGTGGAGTGCAGGAACACGCACACCCCCCCACCCACCGGTCGCAGCGTTCAAACGGACGCCCACCCATCCCCCCTACACCCGCTACAGCATTCAAACAGATCCCTCCCCCCCCCCCTGCACACATGGGTGAGCGGGGGGCGTCCGTTTGAAAAGTTGCACTCTCTTCATCTATCTTTAGTTGTAAAGCATAGGCCATTCAAGCAGGCAACAGAAACATTATATCACTGTNTCCTCCAACTCAGCCACTCTAGCCTCTAGAGACTACACTCTTTCTCTGAGAGCCAGGAGCTCTTTGCACCGACTGAAAGGCTCTGCATTGTGCCTCACCCACCGGTCGCAGCGTTCAAACGGACGCCCACCCATCCCCCCTACACCCGCTACAGCATTCAAACAGATCCCTCCCCCCCCCCCTGCACACATGGGTGAGCGGGGGGCGTCCGTTTGAAAAGTTGCACTCTCTTCATCTATCTTTAGTTGTAAAGCATAGGCCATTCAAGCAGGCAACAGAAACATTATATCACTGTGATGCAATCTTAAATGCACTTGTACAAGTGGAGTTGTTGTTCGGTTGATGTAAGAGGGCATCTAGGATTGCAAGCCTACATTAATCATTAAATAGTGCTGCCCCAAAGGTATGCTTGGCATGTCACTGTAAATATAAGGTTTTTGTGTGAGGAGTTCAAAGTCCAAGCACTAGTTACACCCATTCCAAGATAAGTCACTACTGTAGTAGTTTTTTTGTTGACAACCGCAGTTGTCATAGGAACTGGAAAATGATAGCAAGAGTCAAACAAGGAGAAGTTGCTACTGAGAGTCTTACTGACTAGGAGTCCAGACCATTTCAGCTAGTGAGTTGTATCTTTCTTGTGTGTTTTTTTCTTCCTTTCTGGAGGTTTCAGATGCAGTTTTATTTTCCACATGAGGAGGTATGATTGAGTCAGAATACAGCACCAGAGCCCAGGTAGTGATGGAAATAAGCTGGAAACCAGGCTTATACCTCCACCCCTACTACTTTGGTCTCTTTTGAAAACACAAACAATTAGGGTAAAAACAGGCATGACACAGGCCCAGTGTGGCCTGGGACTCGCCACATGTGCTCCCATGCTGCCAGACGTTGGCCTGGGGTAGCCCGCAGGGGGGTAGGCAGCTGGCCGGAATGAGTCCTCCGAAATATCCTGGGTGCTCCTTCTGGGCTGCGGGCCACAATGGGCCAATGCATCTGTTCAGCCCCACCATGGCTGGGCACCATGGCAGGGTACTGGGAGTGGGGCGGGGCCGGCCACCCGCACATCTGTTGTGGACCCCTGCCCCACCCCCGGGTTGTGCTGGCAGCAGGCACGTTTGTTCAGTGCTACCTGCCGACCCAAAGAGTGCCCGCTGCTGGAGCTGGAGAGCCGCCACCGCCACCGCACGTCTGATTTTACCCTTATTTTGGTGCCAAAATGGAAGCTAAACTTTCTTGCAAAACTGGCATTGGAGTGAAATGCTGAACTAAAGAATCAAACTGGGGGGGGGAGGGGCGGGGATAGCAATATGGAGAATAGGAGTTGACACCCATCTGGTTTTGACACAGTCCAGAAACTAGGTGTGGGTTTTTGTCTCGTGCCCAGCTTGACATATGACCCAGATGCCAAATCTCTGGAAATAAAATGCTTTAGGTTCTGTGGGGCTCTATGGAGCTGTGGGCTGTTCCAAAGAGTACTTTCTGGTTGCGGGAGGGGGCGTTCTATGAAGTGCTATGGGGCTGTGGTGTTTGGAAATAAGGGATGCTTTTTTATCCCAACCTCAGTGTTATTCAAAACTTGCATACATTTATGTAAACTCTCACGTGCAATTAGCATTGTCAGGTTTTCTTCCCTGGAGCAGGTGGCAATCTCAGTGAAGAGACAGTCTGGAAATTGGCTCTGGATCAATCAGTTTTAACGGGCTCAATGGGCATAAACAGAGAGACAGCAGCTCGAGATTTGCCCACGGATGCCCCCATCCCTCCCAGGTTTACCAGTCTGTGTGAAGGGTGCCCGCCAGATGTACAATATGGATCATGCTGAGGCTGTTCTGGGGCAGCCCAGCCCAGCATCCAGGAGCACGCCATGCAGATCTGTTCAGTACCATAGAGTGGCAGGGAGCTGCCTAGACCTTTATGGTGAAGAGGGGGGCACCATGTGGGCAGACCATGTGGTAAGTGATGGCCGTGGGGTTAGGCCCATGGAGCAACTCTGGGCCCTGGCAGGCTCCCTGTCTGTCTGAAAACACATTCCCTCTTCTGCGGAACAGAGCTGCTTTTGTTCAAATGGTATCAACAAAATTACCTTTTGATGCATATTGGTGACAAGGTGAGGGCACTCCTAGAAACAATATTTAGGTCAAGGAAGTGAGTTGTTACTGACAAATCCCTTTGAAGCCACTCCTAATTAAAATGCTAGTGCTGGGCTGACATTGCTTTGCAAGCGAGCCAACTTTTCAAATGACTTCGCGTGAGTATTTGCTATTGATTCAGAGGATCTAAACCTGTGTAAGACATTCGGTGCAGTGTGGCTTGTTAAAACGGGCTGTCTGACTCATTACTCACCAAGGAGAGCAAAGGCAGCCAGTGAGCAGACTGCCTCCAGGCAAGAAGAATGTATGCAACAAAGGGAACAGGTCAAAAAGTAGTGGCAGTAACCAGGGATAGTTCTACGGAAGGTGGGGGATGGGATGGAGGAGGGAGGGCCCCACACACGCAGCAGCTGAAGTGGCACAGCACTCCCTCTCTACCAAAGTCGGCCTTAGAACTTGTGGGGCCCAGAGCAAAGAAAAAAATGTGTGGCCCTAGAGGTGGTTGTGTTTGGGACCCCACTAGGAGGGAGTCGGGGTCCCATGCCCTGCCCTGGTGAAGGGGGCCACTGTGGGGCCCTTGGAAGTAGAGAAAATAGTGGGGTTCAGGGCAGTCGCCCCAGGTAAGGCTGGCCTTGCTCCCTTCCACTAGAAGTGCCCCTTTCCAGTTCCCAGAAACAGGAGCCATAGGGGTGCTGTGCCGTGACAAGACTCTGCCAGGGGGAAGGGAGCAGTGCTTGCCCTGTGGGGCCCTTTCAAACGCTGCTCCCTTCCCCACGTAGAATCCTGCCACAGTGCAGCATGGTACCCCTAGGAGGAGGGAGAAAACCCTGCTTCAGCTGCAGCTGCTGATGCAATCACTTCTCTAGACCCTGCAGAACCGGCTCCGCTGCAGGGTCCTTTTCCCTGCGGAACTCAGGGCCACAGCCCTGCCTGGCCTGGCTTATGGCCGGGCCTGGCAGTAACTATAACCAGGCCAGTCTCTGAGGCCGCTTTTAAACGAGGCGCTGAAAAGCGCCTCCCGAGTCCCGCGTTGAGAGAAAAGCCACGCGGGGCGTGTTTACATGCTCCCCGCGCTGCCGGAAGTGGAGCATGGAAACCCTCCCCATGATCAACGCGGGACTCAGGAGGCGCTTTTCAGCGCCTCGTTTAAAAGTGGCCTGAGAGTCTGAGAACAGGCCAAGACCCAGAACATCAATTATTAATTATGTCTCACTACTATTGTAGGCCCTTTCCTCTGGGCAGGTACCAAAATGATTTCCTAACTAGAAAACCAATGTCATTTCAGCCTCTCCTAAAATGCAGGTGTTTCTGCCGTTTAAAGTGTCAACTGTTTAACAGCATGAAACAACAACTTAGGACAGAGCACAAAGTAGCCTACGGAATCCAAGCAAAACACCAGGGGAATTTTAGAGAAGCAGGGTGTAACTGCCTGAGCTGGAGTTTAGCCAAGAAGCTAACGCTTAACACCTGTGGAGTGATGATAAGTGCAATGAGATCTTTAGCCAAGTGGTCAGGATCTTGCTTTTCCATGTCATCCAAAAAATAGGTCTTCCAGCTGCATAGCACCCGCTAGCACGATGTTGGGTTATTGATTTAACAGTGACTCGGAGGAAAGAGAGCCAGCAAATGAGTCACCAGCATCATTTCCTACCGTACCAGAGTTTTCCTTGCAGCTCTCCCATCAAAATGCCTGCTTAACTTATGAGACTTGCTGAGGTCATAGCCTAGCTGTAGCAGGTTTTGAGAGACTACAGCTAAAATTTTAAATACTTATCACTGTGATGAGGAGACACTGGGCTACATGTAGACTACAGGTCTAACAAATATGTAAAGGTAAAGGTTAAATTTAAAATACTTATCACTGTGATGAGGAGATACTGGGCTACATGTAGACTACAGGTCTAACAAATATGTAAAGGTAAAGGTTAAACATGTATGTATAATGTGAACCCTAAGAACTGTTGTGGCAGCAGATTCATAAATGCTCCACCCCATTTGCTATTGCTGAAACACAAACAAAGGTACTGCTGAGACTATACTGAACAGCCTCTCGTATCTTGAAAAGGAATAGTTCTGTCTTCGCCCTGTGTTGGAAGGATTGTGGGGAAATAGGTTACCTGTATCATTGTCTGTGGGGTTGTGTACACATACAGGAGTTCTGGGCCAAGGTCTGGAGATTTGTTGGGGAGGCTACAGATCTGGTCATACCTTTTAAAGCAGAGATAGCCCTTCTCAGCCTCTACCCTAAGATATCGCTCCTGAAGGTTTATAAAGACACCTGTGTCCTGCTATTTCTGGCGGGACTGAATGTTATCACCAGAAATTGGAAATGTAACAGAACTCCAACAATGACTGAATGGTACAACTGAATATGGTATGTGATGACCATGGAGACAGTTCTCGCAGACTGATGGAAAATTGGAAGATTTCTACAGTACATGGTCAAGGAGCTTCACCTGTCTGAAAAAAACTGTTCCTTTTGGACCCAGTTAATGACTCGACACTCTTGCTCGACATTTGAGGAGACTCTGGCATCAGGTTGAGGTATTGCAGTCATGTAATGGGGCCATGCATCAGCGTTATTTGGTTGTTTTTTTTGGGGGGGATTGAGGGTTTAGGGGGGAGGGAGGTTAAGGGGGGAGGAATGAGAGGGAAAAATAAGAACAAAATAAGGTAATGTAAGACAGCTAAATATGTGGTACACTAGTCCCACACTGGAAATAGGGACTAAAGTTGTATATGCAATGTCATAATATTGAATGTGTAAATCTGACTTAATAAAAAATTGTTAAAATTAAAACAAATTAAAAAAGCTGAAAACTGGAAACTCACTTCATGACCTTGAGTGAGTGTGTAATCAACAAAAGCCTAACACTTCTGCAGACACTAGCAATAGCCCATTGAGTTGCAAATGGATTTCTTCCTGTGGACTGTGTAACTGAAAGCATAGAGTCACCTGGCAGGAAAATCAAACAAAGGACCCTGGAAAGGTACTTAAGGAAGGGTGAAGACAAGACAAAGAAGAGAGCTTGTTGAGATTTGAGCTTCTTCAGCTTCATCTGCATCATCATATCTTATCAGCCAGAGAAGGGCTGCACCAAAGGAACTATGAAGTAAGGACTCTTGGAAACTCTTAAGACTTGTACCCAGCCAAGCTTTCCACCGCTGGCTGTGACATGAACTGAAATACCCTTGGACCTTGATTAGGGTAAGCCTAAGATAGGAGAACCCAAGTACAGATAGGGATGCATGATTGGTTATGTTATTTTGATTTCTGCACCCTCGAGTATAATCTTGTACTGCATGCTTATTCATGATTTATTCATTCAACTTTTAACTGAATTTAGTATGGTCCAGTGGAATTGCTAATCCTAACATTGTCAGGGCACAGTTTGGGGTTAATTCTGTGTTTACAAACACAGGCGAACCTAGAGAGAAAGAGTCTGTGCTGGGAAACTCTATGGCTGAAAAGGTGACAAGAAGGTTCACCTGTTGCAGGCTGAATCAGTGCTAGAGAGAGAGAGCTGATCCAGTGGGAGCTGCAAGTCAGGGAAACTGAATCATGACGGCCTAGAGTGGGGTAGTGAGACCCCAATCCCATGACAATCACCTTGCCATTTAGCTCACGGGAAAGAACTGGTGCTTACTGGTGGTTGGAGATGAGCTAATGTGACACCCTTAAAGAAGAGCTGGGAAATCAGACCTATAATAATGACACCAAAAATGAAAATGTTTCCAGAGTCACTAATCAGGGAGCAAGCACCAATATCTGACTAGGTACAGATTACTTTGAAGCTGTCACTGAGGTTTACAAAACATGATGCCGTCCTTAATGCTGTTTGGCATTAGAATAATCCAAGATTCCAAACAGGAGTTAGAGAAATGCTGACTGGGGGCATATTCCAACAAATGGTGTTAAACCAAAGTAAGTAAATAATCCACTTTGGTACCAATCACACTGCTGCCACAAACAGATGTTGTTACTTTGTAATCTACCAAAAGGATAATGACAAAATGTTACCCTTCTCTTCTTACTTCAAATTAAAGGGTTCACAGTACAGTTACTTTGAAGTAAAAAGCGAAGGGGAGTATCTGCTCCTCATTTTTGAGGAGTGCATCTCTTCCTACTTCTGAATAAGGCCATGTTCCAACAAACAGAGCAAAACTAAAACAATTTCAATTTAATTAAATCAAAGTAATGACTCTACTTTGGAAGTGTAAACGGAAGTAACTACTTTGATTAACTTCAGTTAGTAACTACTCCCCTTTGCCTTCAATAGCATTCAAAGTAAATACTCCCTTTTGCCTTCAATAGCATTTATTTATTTATTTATTTATTTTATTTACACAATCTTATATCCCGCCCCTCCTGCTATGCAGCTTGGGGCGGCTCACAATTTTAAACACAAATATAAAAAAAATGTAAAACATATAAAAAGTCTACAAAGGGGAATGTCATAAAAACAAGAACCACCCTAACCTTCGACCCACCCACCCTTCCTATCTCCCTTGCCAAAAGCCTGACGGAACAGCCAGGTCTTACAGAGTTGTCTAAAAGAGGAGAGGTCCGGGGCTAGCTGGGCCTCCGCCGGGAGGGAGTTCCACAGCCTTGGTGCAGCCACCGAGAATGCCCTCTCCATAGTAGCCCCCGGGAAACGTGGGGGACTTTGAGAAAGGCATCCCCGGCCGACCACGGGGGCCAATCAAGAGCCTGAGGAGTGAGATGGTCCCACAAGTAAGTAGGGACCAGGCTGTGTAGGACGTTATAGGTAAGCACCAACACCTTGAATTGGGCTCAGAAGCACCGGTATAATATGCTCCTGGTGGCCTGTCCCCATAAGGAGGCGGGCCACCAGCTGCAGTCTCCAAACCATCACCATGGGCAGCCCCACATAGAGCACGTTACAATAATCAAGTCTTGAGGTGATGAAAGCATGAATGATAGTGGCCAGGTCAGAGTCTGAGACATACGGCTGAAGCTGCTGCACCAGACGTAATGAGCAGAATGCGCTCCTCACTACAGGCCTCACCTGGATATCCATGCAGAGCTGGGAATCAAAGAGCACTTCTAGACTATGAACCTGGGGAACCAGTGGGAGGCGAACCCCATCAATGATGTGGGACAGCACACCCACCACTTTCCCCACTAAAATCACCTCCATCTTGGAATTCAGCTTCAGTCGACTTGCCCTCATCCAGTCCCCCACAGCCGTCAGACACTGGTTAAGCACTGAGACTGCCAGGTCTGGGTTAGATGAAAAGGAGAGGTACAGTTGGGTATCGTCAGCATATTGATGACACTGAACACCAAACCGTCTCACGACCTCACCTAGCAACTGCATATACTTGTTGAACAGGAGAGAGGGAAAGATGGAACCCTGCGGGACTCCGCATGAGAGGTCCCGGCGTTCAAACAGTGTAATCCAAACTAATCGTTTGTCAATTTCCCTTCTAGCAGAGACAACGGGTGTTTTTTAGACAAGCGCCTCCCCACCTATTACCCTCCAGTCATTAATCCTTCATGCATGTTGGAGGGCCCCATTGGTGCCCTATGCAAACCTGCAACATGCATGATGGATAGGTGATTGGTGAGTAATAAGTAGGGAAATGCTTGTCTAAAAATACCCATATTGATCACTGAACCAAGGTCACTACCCTCACACTGATAAGTGCTCAGCACACAGTTCCATCAAAATAAAAATCAAAGGGGAATATGTACTTCTGATTTTTCAAGAGTACATATTTCTCTTCCTACTCCCAAATAAACTTCAGTTTAGCACTGTTTGTGTGAATACTTTGCGAGTAAAACAGAAGTAAGGTCCAACTAGATTGAATGAACTGTTCATCAAAACATAGCCTAACTTAGGTTTAGAGCACCTGACGTGAACAATTCAAAAGTAAAAGTGATTTACAGTGTAGCTATCTCTTTATTTATTTATTTATTTTTATTCCATTTTTTACTCCACCCCTCTTGCAAACGTGACTAGGGACAGTTTACAATAATAAAAATAAAACTACAGTTACAATATAAATACAAAACGCATAAATAAATAACGATATAAAACGACACTAAACAACTCTAACTTGTGTGTAAGAAATTCCCTCTCTAACCCAACTAGCCCATCCCACCCTCCCCCCGAAACGCCTGGCGGTAGAGCCAAGTCTTCCAGTTTTGTCAGAAGGTGAGATGATTCTGACTGAGGCGGACCTTTACCGGGAGGGAATTCCAGAGCAACAGCACAGCCGCTGAGAATGCCCTCCCGTCCATCTGAACTCACTGATAACATGGGACTTCTAGGAGGGTGTCCCCGGATGACTGCAGGGGCTGCCCCGGGCATGAGGTGATCACTCAGATAAGCAGGGTCTAGGCCTTGAAGGGCTTTAAAGGTCAACACCAGCACTTGAATCGGATCCGGAAGACAATAGGCTGCCAATGCAGTGCTCGGAGCACAGGTGTTATGTGCTTCCTGCGGCCCGCCAGAGTAAGGAGGCGGGCCGCTGCATTCTGCACTAGCTGCAGCTTCCATACCATCACCATGGGCAGCCCCATGTAGAGCGCATTGCAATAGTCTAGCCTCGGGGTGACGAACGCATGGATGACAGTGGCAAGATCAGAATTCAAGACATATGGGCGGAGCCTCTTCACCAGATGTAGTTGGCGAAAGGTGTCCCTGGCCACAGCCAACACCTGAGAATCCAGGTGTAGCTGTGAGTCCAGGAGCACCCCCAGGCTGCACAAATATAGGGGCAAAGGAGGACAGAAGCCCCCAATAATGGGGGGAACCTCCTCACCCAGATCACCGGTCCCCGCCTACTAACATCACCTCTGTCTTACCAGGATTGAGCTTCAATCAGTTCGACCTCATCCAATCCCCCACAGCAGCCAAACACAGAGATAACAACGAGACAGCAGGGCCTGGGGGCAGCTGTTTATCAGAACATGGCCTGACTCTGTCGCAACAAAAGGTCTTCTTATATTACCAAAATAACCATGTTTAAACATAGACGTAGCCCAATCACATTATAACATGCTTCTTTTTCTATATGCAGGCAAGGGAAACACACGCAGTAGCCCTGTTAAAATGTGCTCCTGTGACAGAGTTCTAACATATTCTTTCTGACCATGCAGTAAAGGAAAAGCCATTTGATAGCAAGGTTGGGCTGCAACTTAGCTTCACAGCCTTGTTTAAATATGGTTATTTTTGTAACGTAGATATGGACTAAGAGATTAATTTCACAAGCCTTCTCTAGACTGCATTTGGGGCGGTAACCCACCACGCTTTCACTGTCACTGGTTCAGCCCCTCCAGTGATAGCAATGACAAGGATTTGAGTGTCTGCCCAGAACCACCCCAAGAAAAGTTCTACCCAGTGCTAATCACTGCCTATCTAGTCTTCCCTTCACCCTCTGAATAGTAGTTTTCCGGTTCCTCTGCTCCGTTGCACTGATCTCGCTGTTTCCAACACACAGGGCTTCCTGAAGTGGAAAGGAAAATTTTGACTGAATAGGAGGGGGAAAAGATCCTAGCAGCAAATACCACAATATTGTGGCATAGTCTCCCAAGGGAAACAGCAGAAGCCCCATCACTTGAGTCATGAGCAATTTATAACTGGAGGACTGGAAAGAGGGCTGAGGGATTCACGGCAGAGAACAATACTATAGTGCCCTCAAGGGAGGAAGATCTCATCAGTCTCTTTCATCTCTAATGTCCGAACAGGGGTGTGTGGCAGATACCACTTGTCATAGCTCCAGCACGGCTGGCAGACTAGTGCCCGCTGTGGAAAGTCTGGCAATAGGAATGGCATGCATTCTTTCTCTAGGGCAGAGGTTCCCCAGTTGTGTGTTGGGCCTCTGTGGGGTGTGTGGGTGCATGTCGCACCATGTGCAGATGATGTAATAATCCCAACTTATATTGTATATGTTTTGCATGTCCTTGGTGCTGCCTGGGGCTGTGGGGCAGTGGTTAAGTCTCAAACTGGGGTTACACAGACAAAAGATTTGGGAACCACTACCCAATGGGCTTGTTCATATTAAGTACAGATAACGTCAGGATTGCATCAGAGAAACTGAGGTTATTTTATTTGTTTATTACATTTTTATCTTGCCCTTCTCCAAGGACTCAGGGTGGTTTACAAGGTAAAAAATATAAAATATAGTCAAATAAATTTTAAATCCCTTAAAACCCACATCATCCCAACCACCACCCCACCCTTTATCCCCACCTACCACACGCACTAATCCTCCTCTCCAAACTCCTCTACCCAAGCCTACCCTATCCCTGCCTGCCAAACACCTGACCAGACAAAAAGGTCTTACATCTCCTCTGGAAGACGAACGGGCTCGGGCTTAGGTGGATCTCCAAGGGGCAGCAGCCAAGAACACCCCCTGCAAACCCTCATTGTAGCCACTTCATGGGCAGTTGGCACAAAATTAAATAAATAAACAGCAGTGTAAAATAACATTACAAAAATAACACTATAAAATAGTGGGGCACCAATAAAGAATAAAAAACCCACCTCCCTAGCCCTCAACCCCCCACCTTCACCCATTTCCCTCACCGAAAGCCTGGCGGAACAGCCAGGTCTTACATTGTCATCGGAAGGAGGAGAGGTCCGGGGTCACACGGACCTCAGCCAGGAGGGAGTTCCACAGCCTTGGTGTGGCCACTGAGAATGCCCTCTCCATAGTCGCCCCCCAAGATTCCTGGGGGACTTCAAGAAAGGCACCCCCGGTCGACCACAGGGGCCAATCCGGAGCCCGGGGAAAGCAGTCCCACAGGTAGGTAGGGCCCGGGTTTTATAGGTAAGCACCAACACCTTGAATTGGGCCCAGAAGACTATAGGCATTAGGCAGCCAGTGCAGAGAATGGAGCACCGGTGTAATGTGCTCCTGGTGACCCGTCCCCGTAAGGAGGCGGGACGCCGCATTCTGCACCAGCTGCACTCTCTGAACCATCACCATGGGTAGCCCCATTCAGAGCGTGTTACAGTAGTCCAGTCTCGACTCAGGTAATGAAAGCATGGATGATAGTTGCCAGGTTGTAGTCTGAGACATATGTCCGAAGTCGCCACACCAGATGTAACTGGTGGAACGTGCCCTCACCTGGGCATCCAGACGGAGCTGGGAATCAAGCACTCCCAGACTATGAACCTGAGCGACCAGCGGAGGGCGAACTCCACCAACCCCACCATCCTCCCCACTAACATCACCTGCATCTTGTCAGGATTCAGTTTCAGACAGCTTGCCCTCATCCAGTCCCCCACAGCCGTCAGACACCAGGTAAGCACCGAGACTGCCAGGCCTGGGTCGGATGAAAAGGAGAGGTAGAGTTGTGTGTCATCAGCATATTGATGACACCCGAACATCAAACTCTCTCATGTCCTCGCCAAGAGGCTGCATATACACGTTGAACAAGAGAGGGGACAGAATGGAACCTTGCGGGACTCCACACGAGATGTCCCAGGGGGGTGAAGAACAATCCCCAAGCACCACTCGCTGAGTTCTTCCGGCCAGGAAGGAACGGATCCATTCAAGAACAGTCCCGCTCACCCTGGCTCGGTCTCGCAGGCGAGTCACCAACATCTCATGGTCAACGGTATCAAAAACATACATGTACGTATGTATTTTTATATTTATATATTTATATTTTTTGTATAATTCTTTTACTGTTATGTGATTTTGTTAGCTGCCCCAAATCACCACTGCCGAGAGGGGCAGGGTAGAAAAGTAAGAAATAAATAAAATAAATCAATAAATATGCTAGTCTGTTTTACCCTCCAATGCCAGCAGCACCTATCAAAGGGTATTTTCAGACGTTACGAGATCACAGTGAACCACGGTGAATACCCACCTGTGGTCACCGTGTCTCGAACGTCTGTTTGGCGGCCGCCAGATGTTCGCCACGGTGAATACCCACATGGGGTCAATTTGAACCACGCTTCCCGGGCTAGCCGGGGGAATGTCCTGGGAAGCGTGGTCAAACGGATCCAGGGCAGGGACCAACAAAAAGTAACGTCTGGCCGCTCTCCACGGCCCGGGATCACCGGCGGGATCCCGGGCCGTGGCGCATTCAGCTGGACGCGGCGGCCGCATTGGCCCCGCCGCCCGCCCACCTCCTCGGAGGGCGGGCGGCGGGGTGCGTGGAGGGGGCGGGG
>QEPC01004474.1:1653865-1696201 GCA_003113815.1 Sphenodon punctatus
ATTATTATTATTATTATTATTATTATTATCAGCAAGCATTTATATAGCGCCAGCAATGTACCTGACGCTTTATTGAATAGACACAGTCCCTGCCCTAGGGCTTGCAATCTGAGAGACCGGGGGCGGGGGAGGAGACGAAGGAAGGGGAACAGAGGGAGAGACAAGGAGTGTAACATTCACGAGGATGCGAGGTCCCAGGTGCACCCGCTTGGCTTGGTTACATCAAGAATGATGGCTGGTTGGTCCACATGGTGAGGATATGAGTACACAGAGCTCAGGTAACAGATTGTACTGGATGGAGGGTATCAGCAGAAGTTAGGTGAGGGGAGCAAGAAGTCGGGGAGGGCAGAGCAGAAGAGGTGGGTCTTGAGGAGGGATCTGAAGGTACGAAATGAGGGGGCAGGCAGATGTGGGCAGGGAGGGAGTTCCAGGCGTGGGGGGCAGCTAGGGAGAAGGGACGAAGGCGGTTAGGGGAACAGGGGAGGTGTGGGAGGGCGAGAGGGGACAGAGGAGGAGCAGAGTTCACGGACTGGAGTACGGAGGGAAATTAGCGCAGAGAGGTAGGGGGGAGCGAGGTTGTGAAGAACTTTATAGGTGAAAACTAGGAGCTTGTGCAGGATTCGTTTAGGAAGGGGGAGCCAGTGAAGAGAGGAGAAGTGCTTGGCTTCTCTCCAGTGCAGGACCCGGTGTGTGATGACAGCACTGAGATCGAGAATTCTTGCACACAGGAGGAAGACGCTGGGTGTAACTCATATGCAATAGTCTACCTTGGATCACAGCTTTTCCACAGTCACACTTTTGTACAGCCTGAACTGTACAAATACCCCAAAAATCTGGGTGTGTCTCTCTGCATGTGTGTGCACCAAGATTTCTCCTGTGTGTCTTGCAAACCTCCCATGTTGAGAATTACCTGCAGAGTGGCATCATCAGACAAAGAGCTGATCTGGTACATCTTAGAAAATCACTGGGTGAGGCAGGAAGGTTTTAATGGTGCTGTGAGTTCACAAAGGCTACCCTGGGTAAAAATGGACTTGATGGTGGCTCGCTGTAGCCCAGGGCCCACCAACACGTCTGTTTATGCACCACCAGTCGTAAGCCTGGGCTGCATCCTTGGAAAATCTCCAAGGACGCAGCCTGGGCTAAGAACTGCCCACGTGGACCAACATGGACTAGCACATGTGTTCCGTCCTACAATACCTACCTCGGGGTAGGGGGTCACCATGAGGCCGGGGCACTGGGAGCAGGGTGAGGGTGGGGCCGACCAGCTGCACGTTTGTTTAGCTCCACACACTGCCCATGCCATGTGGGTAGCGTGATGACTCTACGTTCATTCAGTGCTCCTCCCTGACCCCGACCATGTAGACTGTGGTTTCTCACCCTGGGCTGGGCCGAAGAGCCGTCATGCTGACCACACATCTGTTTTTTACCCCCTGTATGCTCTGCTATACACAAGGTTCACCCAGAATATGAGCACTATCATATTAGAGAGAAGAAAGAGGCAGACGCCATAGCTCCTGTTCTACCCCCAATGAATGTTTAGTAAAGATTGACCTGAGCCAGAATTCACTATCGGTGTTTTTACACGGATACGTATCCCGGGATTAGATCATTAGTCCCGGGGTGACAGGTCCATCTAAACACAGTATATCGATGACTAGAATCCTGGAATGACTGAAAAACCCCGGAATTACAAAACCTCTTTTTCGAGGGTTTGTAATATCCGGTTGTTAAAATATCCCAGGATTATTTGATTGATTGATTGATTTGTAGTTGTATTTCTACTCCGCCCCTCTCCCGTCATGTGACTTGGGGCGGCTTACAAAATACTAAAAATATAACCAAAAAAATGAACACATTAAAACATTAAAATAGAGATTAAAACAATACAAAAACTTATATTGTGTGCCAAAAAAAAAATCCTAGTGCAAAAAATACCCCCCCAAACACTCTCCCCCCTCAATCCTAGAAACCCCTGCCACCCTCTCCCCTGCCAAATGCCTGGCGGAAGAGCCAGGTCTTACAATTTCATCAGAAGGTAAGAAGATTTGGGCTGAGGCGCAACTCCACCAGGATATAATTCCACAGTGATGGCCCAGCCGCAAAGAACGTCCTCCTCTCTGTCCAAATTTGTCGACAGTGGGACTTCCAGGACAGCGCCCCCGGAGGACCGCAGGGGCCGACCAGAGGTCCAGGAGGCGAGGTAAGCTCTCAAATAGGTAGGACCTAGACCGTGAAGGGCTTTAAAGGTCAACATCAGCACCTTGAAGCAGCACCTTGAAGACAATGGGCAGCCAGTGCAGCACTTTGAGCACTGGGGTTATGTGCTCCCTATGGCCCGTCCCCATGAGGAGACGGGCCACCGCATTCTGCACTAGCTGCGGCTTCCAAACTGTCACCATGGGCAGCCCCACGCAGAGCACGTTGCAATAGTCTAGCCTCGAGGTGATGAATGCACGGATGATAGTAGCAAGATCGGAGTCCGAGACATATGGGATTAGGTCTGTCTAAACAACTATCCCGGGATTAGTATCACAGAGTGTTACAGCAAGAGCTGACATCCTCTCTATGCAGTTCTCCCTCTATGGTATATAGTAGCACATGACTGTGGGGCAATCATATTACTTCCATCATCCTTCAACAATACATTGCAGAGCGCCAAGTTTAAATACCCGCAGAACAAAGGAATGAGTCTTCATTTTCTTAAACTCAGGGTAATTTCAGAGGTGACGGGGTGCCTATTGACCCCGTCACGGAATTACCTTTCTGATTCCCAGCCGGAATCAGAACGGCCCATCATCAGACGAGCCTGCTGATTCCGGCAGGGAATCTGGGGAGGGGGCGGGGCTGCGCGGAGACGGGTGGGTGCAGCGGCCAATTCGGCTGCTGCGCCCGATTCCGTCCTGGGGTCTGGGCCACAGCCCGGAATCGGCGGCGGTAACAGACGTTACCGTCCGCCGATTCTGGGCCGTGGTTCAATTAACCACGCTTTTGGAGATGGTGCCCGGACCATCCTTGAAAACGTGGTTATTTTGCTCACCGCCGGTGGTTCACCATGGTGAACATCTGGCGGCGAGCAACCAGATGTTACGGGACCATCTGCCACCACAGGGGATTGTCCGTGGCTGAGCGTGATCTCGTAACATCTGAAAATACCCTCAGAAATCAGAAAAGAAATGAAAAAAATCAGATAGTCTTCAATCCCAGAAATGAGTGCACTGAGCACAGACAAAAAGCACCACAGCATTGATATTTATCCCAAATATTCTCAAACCAGGATAACAGCAGGGTGCTGTTCCTTGGACTATCCTGGGATGAATTTCAATCCGGGAGAGAAATGCCCGTGTAAAACACATACCACTTGTAATCCCTGGATAACAATTCCAGGATAATTTTCTCCTAATCCCGGGATGAAGTGTCCATGTAAAAACGCCCTAGGTCTGAACTTTAGTGCGGGGAGATCTAGTGTGTGTGTCTGAGACTCGCTCGGGGGAATGGAGATAGCTGCATACTTCAGATTCAAACTTATACAAACTTCGAATTCGTCTAGATCTAGGATTTGGTTTGGGATCATCCCTAGTAGTTTGTGTGTCTAAAAATGTGATCCCTAAAAATGTCTGTCAGGCACACCAAGGGGTAGGTTGGGATTCTGTGCTCAGTTCCTGTATTTCCTGTCAACTGCATCCAAGTGTGTAGCATTTTAAGAAGCAGTAGCTTAAAATAGTTTTACAGTGGGAACTCGTTAATCCACAGGCTCTAGAATCAACTCAGAAATATGACCATCTGTCCCCCAGCAAAGCTATAGTGTTAAAGTCTTCCACAAATTCACCACTTTGGTGAAACACAGTATGGGACTTTTTCTAGTGTAATAGATTCTGCTTACCCGCAGCCAACCTTTGTATGGCATGGATTCAAGTGTGATGGATGTCAAATCCTGCCCCCAGTCCTAAGAGATGGAGACAAGGTGGTTTGAATGATATCTTTTACTGGACCAATTGTTGTTGGCAAGCTTTCAGGCCACACAGCGCCCTTCCTCAGGCATGTAGCATAGCCATATAAACTGAGCACATTTGGTGCAGGTATGTAAGGAGGCAGAAATGGGTGGGAGTGGATACAGGCCTGAGAACTAAAATGCATAACTTTATTTGACACCAAAAATAAAGACCTGTCTCCTGAGGGTGTGGTGTAGGTTTCCTTTGAAGGGAAGGTGGAGGCTGGGGCAGGATGGGGGCTGGGGTGGAGGCGGGGCCCACACAAACATCTTTGAAAGGGAAACCTACACAACACCTTCAGGAGATGGGCCTGGGAATGAAAATTCATAACTTTATTTGACACCAAAAACAATGGACTTAACAAGGACTTAAATTTCTCCAGCCACTACAAAAATGTATACATCTACTGCATTTTTAACTTGTGTTATCCTCTTCTGTGTTCCGACCACAGGAACAATGGAAGACCATGAATATTGCCATCCAGTTGAGCCTTTACATGCCATAGGAGATATCACCAGGAAAAAACAGGTTATTACTTGCCACCCTCCAAGGGCGACAAGCAGAATTTCCCACAACGAAAGAACAAAGAAGCTGAGAGCCTCCTTAAAGCACACACGAGAATATTTTGGACATACTGAATGGGAATGGGATGCATGTCCGGAGCCTTTTATGACATCTAATTAAGGACTGCTCTTTGGCACTGTTAAGAACTGTGCTACAGGGTTAGGCAAATTTCCTGGTCAAGTTAGCATTAGGTTTATCGTTGTTCTATGTTTTTTCTCTTTAAGACCAGAACCACTTTAACGACCTTGCTCACACTTAAAATCTTATATAACAACTTTCCCTTATTTTAAATCAGGTCTCTGTGGGTGAAAACAGACATGACGCTAAGCACCCATTAACCACCCTTGGTGGTTATTTATACATGTTTCAGGGCTGCATAGGGCACCAATACAGCCCTGCAACATGCATAAATAACCACCAAGGGTGGTTAAAGGGTGGTTAGCGTCATGTCTGTTTTCACCCACTGTTTGCTGAAACCGAATATTAAAATTCGGAGGTGTTCTTCAGTTAGATACTGAAGCGGGCCTGACTCACTTATAATTATTCATGCAGCTGCAGATACCTCAACATTTTCAGTCCAGTCCTCAAATTCACCAGCTGAAGGAGCAAGACCTGGGAAAAATAGCAGCTTGAACTCCCACTTAGGATTTATGGACCTTGAAAAGGCCTTTGATTCTATTAATAGAGAAAGGCTATGGCTTAAACTCAGAGGAATCTCCATAGAACCAAGGCTTCTATATTTGTTAGTTCAACTTCATCAAGCTAACTCACTCCAGATTAGAACGGATAGGCAGGGGTCTTTGTCAGCATCAGTCCAGGTGGAAAGAGGAGTAAGGCAGGGCTGTATACTGGCACCAGTATTATTTAATCTGTATTTGAACGACCTGGTTCCCTTCATGAACTCAAGGGATACCCATGCCCCAGTGGTGGCCCAGAAGACTCTGCCACTCCTCCTTTATGCTGATGATTCAGTCTTGCTGTCCCGAACACGGCGAACAGCCATTGGCCTTAAGAGACAGTTGGCTCTTTTCAGTGATTTCTGTTATCAGGAATCACTGATTATCAATTATGCAAAATGTAAGGTGTTGGTAGTAGGCTGTAGGAAGAAGTGAAACCTCAATATCTGGTCTATCAAGGGGAACCCCATTAACCAAGTTCGGGCTTTTAGATATTTGGGGGTAACCTTTTCAGAGGGAACCCCGTGGAAGTCCCATATTGATTTGGTTAAAACTCAATGCAGGAAATCCTCTGCTGCCATTCTAAAGTTTTACTTTGGTCGGGGGGACGAATGGTGGCTCCAGCATTAGCTCTGTTTAAGGCAAAGGCTCTTGCACAAGCTTTATATGCTGCCCCTATTTGGGGTCTGTGCTACAGGGATAAGTTGGAGAGTATTCAAAACGGTTTTCTTGCATCAATTTTGGGTATTCCCCCAGGTTATTGCAAGACTGGAAACTGGCATGGCTCCAGTAGAGATTTTGGTAGGCTGACAGGTGATTAACTACTGGCTGAAATTGGTAACAGCCCCGTTGGGGGAGGACTCCTTGCTGTCTCGGGTGCTGGGGTCGGGACTGCTGGAATCGTGGATGTCCCAAGTCAGAGTGATGGTCCAGCATCTGGGGCATTGCCCGGAAGAGTGGAAAAGGGTAGGACAGAAAGCTTTTAAGAAGCTATTGTACCAAAGGCGCCAGGATCAAGCGGGCCAATCAGAACAAGCCCTGTTGGCCTCTCAAAGGGTAGCTCCAGGGATAGAGATATTCAGACCCCTGTCCCTGGGTTGCAATTACCTCTTTGCCTGGCAGGAACCAGAAAGGCGGGTCGCATTTACAAAGATGAGGTGCAATGTGTTTCCTTCCGCACTAGTGGAGGGTAGATATAGGGGTATCCCCTGCACTTTGCGATTATGTGAATTGTGTGAATCGGGAGAAGTGGATTCAGCAGAACATATTGTTCTTTACTGCCCTGCCTTGGTCGGACTTCGAATTAAGCACTTTGAGGGTGAAGCCCTTGAGCTGCTTTCGCGCCCAGACACCTGGACTTTAAGGAGGCTGCTGAGCCCGTGTGACTCTCCTCTCATGCGGGCAGTGGCCAGTTTTGCCCGAGCTACTATGTTAGAAAGGAAATCTATCTTAGGGAGTAGGTAATCCTTTCTATCAGGTCCCAGGGGTATCCAGTTATCTACAGGCGTTGTAGCACCCAAATTGTGAATGGTTTAAGTAAATGGTTGGATACTAAGTGGACAGGGTATTTTGGCCGGTAAATTTTGTTATGGTTTTTTTCCCTGTTAAGCGCGACCAAGACTGTACAAGTAGTTGGCCAAGTCTGGAACTGATGTCGTAAGGTAGCAAAGTTTTTTATTTATTTATTTATTTACTTATTTATTTACATTGTAATAGCCAATTGGCTTCACAATAAACAATTTATTTATTTAACTCCCACTGTGGAAGGATGAAGAGTAAAATTAAGTAGGAGTGCAATATGGCAACCAATCACTGTATAATGGCCACAAAAATCAGGATTTCTGGTAAACTGCACCCAAATGCAAATTTTGCCTCCTGAGAACTGCAGAATTGAAAGGGTCCTGATCACATGGATTTATTTTAATGCTCTTCTTCCAGACACCAATTAAACGTCCCAGCAACACAGCTGCAAGTCGTGGAGAAAGACTCAGGCCATTTACCTGCTGCTTCCGATGGTGCATTGTGGCTGAAATGATCTGTTCAGTTAGCTTATCAGAGTTCAGACCTGCCAAAGACACCCAGGCAAAGGTTGCGCAATAGTGCACAGCAGGCAGGATTTGGAGATGTGCTTTCTGAACCATTGCTCAGTGTAGCTGGTTGGAATTTTCAAGCAAAAATTGGAAATAGCATTTTCGGAGAGCTAAACATTTTTACATCGCCCCCATCCTACTTGCCAAATAAATAAATAAAAATTAAAAATTAATCCACAAAAATTTCTATAGAAAATTGTTGGGAGGATTCTTTCAACTTATTTAGAATGGTCAATTACAAAAAATTAATGAAAACTGAAAAAAGTCATATTTTGAAAATCAAAAGATTTTCAGTTTAAATAAATTTTGCTATCTGAATCCCATTTCTATTGGGAGAAGTCAGTATCTGAAAAAGAGTTTTGATTTCCATAAACAATGGGGGGGGGGAGGAATTTTGTTGACAATTTGGAAACAAAAAATACCATGCTTTTAATGTTTTAAAAGGGGTGGGAATTCCGGATCTACCGGTATCCGATAATGCCGGTATCGGGCGTACCGGCATTACCGGATTCGATCCGGTAATCCGGACCCGGTACCGGATTTCGGTGTACCGGATTTAATCCGGGAATCCGGTTTTTGTGGAACCGGTAACCGGTAAATCCGGTAACCGGTAATGGGCCCGGGGTCCCACCCTAATGCTGCTGGTTTCTAAGACACTGCATAGTGGAGGCCTATCTTTGGCCGTTTTTACATGGACGCCTCCCTCCCCCCACTGGGTGTGCTGGTAGGTGTGCAGTGGGGAGAGGGGCTGTCCGTGCACATGGAGCGGCGGTGGGTAGGGTGATGGGTGTCCACCCGTGGAAACACGATGGGCAGTGGGTGGAGATGGGTGCACGGCGTGCCCATCGCAAAGGGAGCACACCCACCTACACCCACCGCTGGCGCACACCCATCCCCCCACCCAGCAGCGCTGTGTAAAAACAGCCTTAGAGACCACCTTCTGGAGCCTCCACCCTCCTTACCTTTAAAAAGCATCAGAAGACCTTGTTTTATTCTCCAGATGCTTTGGGGTGATCCACTGCTAGATTTTATTCTTACCCCTTTTATCTTTCCCTTTTAAAATTGTTTTTAAATTCATTGTATTTTATTGTTTTTGTGAAGCGTCCCAAGGAGCGCTATATCAATAAAATGATTTATTAATTGTTTATTATTGTGAGCAGCTCTATTGTTTGTTCCACTTCTGGGGGGGGGGCAGTTGAGCAATCCTATCTGACCAGCTACTTGCCAATGAAACTGGGTCACAGAGCGGTGAAAGGAGCTCCCCAGGGCCCCACAATGAGTAGGTATCGGGGCCAGAAATAAAACCCCAAAGTGCTGACTGTCTCGGTGCTAGACCTTCCTCCTCCCTCCTGGCTTTTTCACTTTTCTGGTTCCATCGGGAACTGTTGTGTCCAGTGACACATAGGAAATTTTCCTTGCATTTCTGATCCTGGCTCTCTGCCCATAGCAGAGAGTGCAGGGCTCTGTTTTGTGGAGGAGGTGGGAGGCTGGGGGCCTGCATTCCTACATAGTTTCGCAAAGCGCTCACGCACTTAGCAAGCTCCCTTTTGCATTCAGCTCCTGTCCTGGCAGACAAAGGGGAGGCGGGGTGGGTGTCCTGCAGTCTGGAAAAGCTGATGGGAGCTGGGGGGGGGCTTGACCCCCATGCAGTCTGGAGCAGGGGACCGAGGGGTGATCAGGAGCTGCTAAGAAAGTGAGGTGCAGTGCAGCACTCCTTTCATGCTGACATGTGAAATGGCTCTTCTTGTGACCTGAGATGGGGCAGCTAGTTCTTGCCTGCCTGGATTTCCCCTGATTGAGCTCTAGTTGCACACACATAGGAACCTGTTGCTCTGCCCTCAGGGGTTGTTGCAGGGACAAGGGGTGCGTCACTACTCCACTGCAGTGGGTGACTCCTTACACTGTCTGTGACGGCCCACCACCCTTGCCTCGTGGGCAGTCCAGAGCAAAGCTGGCTGCTGGCACACAGCGCTGGTCTGTGAGGGGCCCAGACAAGGGCTCGGTTACCACGGAAACCAGACTCCCCATGGAAAGGTCACATATTTGGTGCCGCTGCAAACTGGGCCCCCCTTTTCAAGCTGCTGGCCTGCTGCCCAAAAAGTTGTGGAGGGAAATTGTGGAGCTTGCCCTCAGACAGTCTGGGCTGCGGACAGTGGGCACTGTCCCAGCTGCCTGGGCTGGTCATGTTCGGAGAAGACTGAGATCACTCATTCATCTGAGACCATTTCTGCAGATACCTGATATGCACTCATTCTACTCCCTCCCTCCGAACTTTCAAATCCCCCTTGAAAACCTACCTCTTCTATCAAGCTTTCCCTAGCTCCTCTTCCCAGCAGACTGGTTGCTGATTCTTTCACTCAGGGTAAAATTAGCATACCGCGTCCCCTTCTCCCCTGTAACTAAGCTAAACAGATGCCCCTGTGACTTCTCAGCTTCATTGTCTGAGTTTGTCTTCATTGTCACTGTTTGATTACTGTAACCTCCTTCTCACTGGCCTTCCCCGGTCTCACCTTTCTCCCCTCATCTCTGTCCAAAACTCTGCTGCCAGGGTCATCTACCTCGCCAGTCGCTTCGACCATGTGCAGCCCCTCCTCTCTTCGCTTCACTGGCTTCCCCTTCCTGAACGAATCCTGCACAAGCTCCTAGTCCTCACCTATAAAGCTCTTCACAACCTCGCTCCCCCCTACCTCTCTGCACTTATCGCCCTCCATACTCCAGCCCGTGCACTTCGCTCCTCCTCTGTCCCTTCTCTCACCCTTCCACGCCTTCCCTGCTCCCCTAAACGCCTTCGTCCCTTCTCACTTGCTGCCCCCCCATGCCTGGAACTCCCTCCCTGTCCACATCCGCCTTGCCCCCTCCCTTCATACCTTCAAATCTCTCCTTAAAACTCCCCTCTTTCGCTCTGCTCTGTCTGACTCTTTATCCTGCTGAGCCACTATTCCTATACCGACGATCGGTTTACCCTTATCCTTGCCACATGGACCTGCCTGCTGTCATTCTCATCGTAACCAAGCCAAGTACGTGCACTTGAGACCTCGCATCTTCATGAATGTTAGACGCCTTGTCTCTCCCTCTGTTCCCCTTCCTATGTCTCTCCCCCAGCTCCCGTCTCTCAGATTGTAAGCCCTAGGGGCAGGGACCGTGTCTGTTTTATTACTTTGTAAAGTGCCAGGTACACTGCTGGCGCTATATAAATGTTTAATAATAATAATAATAATAATAATTGTCTGTTTTTACACAGTCCTGCTAGGTGGGGGAGTCCGTGGGCACGCCGGTGTGTGCGTGGTGGGTGGTTGGGGTGTGCATACAGGCGCACATGCATTCCCACGCACCCCCCACTCATCAACACGCATGGAGCAACCTCCGTTTTTGCGGGTTGTGCTGTGCATGGCAAAAGCCGAACCAATAAGTATTTACTTACAAAATGTTTTGAGGTGGCCATTGCTGGATCTCTTGATATAAAGATCCAAGACATTTTTGTTGTCATTAATAGGCGCTAGTTGTCCCACGTTAGTGGCAGGGGTAAACACATATCTACCGTACACAAAAACTGCCACTTTAGCTTATTAATTTGAGTCTTCTTCAGAAAGCCCAATCTGTCAGGGGCCTCCTTGCTTGCAGACAGCTGTCATACCTTGTGCTACAGGTACAGGTCTTTTGGGAGAGGATACTATGTAATGACGATCTTTACAATAGAAGCATAGGTCCTGAATTCTGCACCTCTTGATTTCCTCTAGCAGCAAGCAGTTCCAAGAGGCACAGATTCGGGGGTGGGGTGTCCACAAGAATAAGGGACAGGCATTGGGGCAGGAGGCAATGGTCAAGGATTCACATGGTCAGGTGCACGGACAAGGAACCCCATGCCATTACCTCAAAATTAATGCACAGTGGCCCCAAACCAATACTCTTGAAAGCTTGGCTTGCACTTGGCCAGCTCCACTGCACCACTGTCTTCCTCCAGCTGGGCCAAGGCTTCCCATATAAAGCTGGTGTGGCCACACATCCCTCCTGCTGTCTGCCCCAGCCCTCACCATGCCTCCCAGTTTCCTGACTGACTGCCAGCCTATAGTGCTGGCTGATAGCAACAGGAGGCTGCCCAGATCATCTGCTCGGCCCACCCTGCCTTCTGTCTGTTGCATCTGCTCTGCCTTCTGTTCTGTGTTTGCCCTGCTCAGATCTGCCCCCAGGACATGCTTGGACTCTGCTTGTGTAAAAACAGAAGTTCAGGCAGTGTGGCAGCTCCCCAGCCTGGGAAACCCCAGACAACACGGCCTGGATCGGGGAGGAACATTGGATAAATATGCCCGTGGTCGGAGAGCTGTTCCACCACCCACATGCCCCAGGTAGGGTGGCGAGCCAGACGTGCAGGTGGCCATGCCTTGCCCACATGCCCCACCCCATAATGGACAGCCATGGCAGTCCCTGCCCCGAGTCAGGCGGGGCGGGGCTGAACACACATGCTAGTCTGCGTTGGTCTGCATGGGCGGTCCTTAGCCCGAGCTGTGTCCTTGGAGATATTCCAAGATGCTGCCTGGTCTAGCCACCTACCCAACCCAGGGCAGTCCCGGGCTAACATCTGGCAGCATGTAAACAGATGTGCCGGTGGGTCCCAGACCAAAGCGGGCCACCGTCACATCTGGTTTTACCCCCTGATTCTGCTCTACCCTGGACCTGATCTTGTACTCCCTTCTGGCCTTTATCTCCCTTAAACACTGACACAATCTTTTTCCTCAGCTCCGTCCTTTCTTCTTACAGCCAGTTGGTGTTTTCACTGTTTAGCAAGCCCTCTGCAGAAGGATGTGTTCATAACACCAGCCTCCACACGGTTAAAGAGGAACTCTGAATAGAAATGAAAGTAGTCTCCCATCTTCAAAAATAGATGAACCAGACAACTGTGGATGGCAGCTAGTATGGGTGGCTTTGGCGAGAACTTGGAAATGGTGTCTCTCTCCTGCAGACTGTGTGTAGCCTACACCCATGCAGCTTGTCTCCCAGGAACTACCCACACACACTCTACCACAAATTGCTGAATCTCTGAAAGGATCCCATTTCCAGAGAGTGCCTCTCGAAATCTCATGGCCTTCTGAAAATAGTCTCCTGTGCAATTAAATAACAATGCCGAGCTGTCCTGCAGACACATTTAGGGCTGCCTAAAGCAGAGTTCTATGCATAAGTCTTAGGCTATTTGTACACAAGCAGTTTACTGCAGAAGTAGCAAAGTGTGTTGATAAGGGATTGTGTATAGTTATCTGCTCAGTAAGAGTGTGTACGCCAGCAATAATAATTAATTTCCCTTGTTTGCACAGTAATTGATTTTTTTTGTCTGCTAGTAGAACATCATAGGGTATGGTTTTCCCTGGAGTAAATAAATAGGATGCAGACTGAATGCAGAGCAGGTATATACGTGAACATGTTACTCCACAGTTAATTTGGAGTGGAGTTCGAACTCCCGGCTGAAACAGCCAGGTATTAACGCTACTTCGATCCGAAAATGAAAAAGGACCCTAAACAAGTCGGCACCACAAACGGACTTCTGTTGTAAAATTGTGAAGGATGTGTGGGTGAAGAGACATGTAAACGCATGGCAGTGTTAGCACCAATTCCACTTTTGTAGTACAAAATGAAAAGCAATTACAGCAGTGATTAAGCAAACTCACAGCAGCAGCAGTAGCTTGCAGCGGCTTCCCAACTGGTGACATGGCTCCCAGTGGGGTTCCGATGACCCACCCTTTAGAGTGGCAGCAACCTGAAGTCCCTTGTCCCCTCACCAAGGGAAGGCCACCCGCCCACCCCAGAGAACCCATCCCTTTGCCCTTTGGTGGACTCTGCACAATCTTGTCCAGGACGGAGTACACCCTCTGCTTTCACCACACCCGGTGGATGCACCTCAGCTGTCATCCTAGATCATTCTCCAAACTACTAGGACTCGGCTCTTGCTGCTGGCGATAGTGATGGGAACTTTTATGAGGGCGCTTCTTGTTGACTAGCATGCAGACTGAGATCACCGTTTTATTAATTTCACACAGGCTAATGAAAAGTCTCTAGATAGTAATCATTTTTGGTTACTATCAACATGGGCTGGGCTTGAAACTTGCAAGGAAAGACTCCCTATCCTATTACTAATCCTCTGAGCCATTCATGACTGTTTCCCACCTCACAGCAAAAATGACTGTTTCCCACCCCACACACACAAATTCCAGATGTCTGTGAAAAGATACCCTGTCAACTTTCAGGGCGACATCACTAGAGACTGCTAATCAAAGGACATTCATGGGATGAGAAGACAGATGGAAGAGAAGTCGTCTGGAACAGAAATGCCAAGGTATCTGAACCCTAGAGATGACCCTCAGGTACGGAGCTCTGAGCAGATGCAGCAGACACGAGAGAAGTGGCTAGCATAAGCGGGTCGTAGGGTGCTGAGGGGTCCCTGAACCATTAATAAGAGGACATTGAGTGTTTTTAGATGGACGGGCTGCCCTGGTGCTGGCTGCACCAGCCGGCTTCACCACCAGGTGGCCAGGGGCGTCGCTAGCTACCATTGGACAAACAGGAACATTTGTCCTGGGGCCCATATCAGCTGGGGGCCCAATATCCAAGGTAGCTAACCCACCCTTCCCACCCCCCTTTTTTTTCTTTTTAAATTGCCACTCAAGCTGGCTGGCCACTGGAGGCCCTTCCGGCTGCTACATGGGTCCCTCTCTGCCCGCGATTGCAACATTACGTCTGACACAATGTTGCAGCCATGGACAGGGGGAGCGAGGGGCCCCATGCAACAGTCTGTGTCAGGCCAGGGCACTCACAAGCCTCACAGCTTGATTCGCCCCCCCATGGCGCCGCATCATGAAGGAGGAGTCCTCCCCAGCAGTCTGGATCCGCTCCAGGAAGGGTTCAAGGGAGGCCCAGCCAGAGTGGGAAGGTGCCTGGCAGCATGAGTGGAGCCACCGGCAGACACCTTCCTGCTCCGGCGTTCCCTGCATTGAGCCTGCCCAGCCTGCCCTGTCCAACCAGCCCCTGGCCTCTATGGCTGGTTGGGTGGCCCGGGCAGCAATGGCACTGCTGCTGCTGGCCGTGCTCGGCCCCAGCGTGCGGGCAGCGAGCCATGACAGACAGAGTGCACCATGGGACCAGCTTGCCACTGGGCCAGAAGATGTATGGGCCACCAGTAGCATGCCGCAGACTCTGCAGAGAGCAAGTAAGTCCCAAGCACCAGCAGCCCAGTGCCCCAGGCCAGCCAAGCTGGGAGGCGCCCCTAGGCCGATCAGCAGCTTCACCACAGGCAGGGGGGAAAAATGGGGGGGGGGGGAGACATGGAAATTTCTTGTCCCTGAGCCCATCCCAAGCTAGCTATGCCCCTGCAGGTGGCCCATCTATCTAAAGGCACCCCACCAGATGTGCAGGCGGACAGCCCTGCCGGCAGTGCTCCAGAACATCCCAGAACACTGGCAATGGAACAGACTGGCCAAACCTGGGACATTGGACCAAAACAGAACAAGAGTCCATCTAATGTGCAGATCCACGCTACAGCTTTGCTTCCAGTCGGTTGTTGCCCCAGGCAACACCATAGCATTGTGGACACTCTAGCCCACAACTCTATAGTGTGTGTTGGGTGCACCATGTTGGCGGACCGAGGGCCAGAGAATCCACCAGGTCCATCTGATCTGGACCCCAGTGGGTCTGGGAGTGGGCTAACACAGGGGTGCACCCCCGGAACAACTTTGGGGGTGGGCAGCCTGGCATCTGTCTGAAAGCATCCAATGAGAAGGAGAGAAATGGTAGAAACCGAGCAGCCTTTAAACAGAATGACTTGATGCCCAATGCCAAAGCTCTTGTCAGGAGGTGTTTGAAATAATTCTGGGTCCTGGAAAAGTCAAAGGGGAAGTGAGTAAGGATCAGCAGCAGCCAAATAGAATATTACAAGATGGTTCCAAAACTCTATCCTCCTTTTCACTCAGGTGGAAAAGTCCCTGTTGGGTACATTTTCAAACACAGGCCCTTTCACACAGGCACTCTAACACTAATAAAATGAGTGTTACATGTTATTATACATGTTGCAGGGCACCCATAGAGCACACCTGCAGCCCTGCAACATGTTTTTTTTAATGTTTTAATGTTGTTTTACTAATTGCAAGCTGCCCCAAGCTGCCTGTGGCAGGAGGGGCAGGGTAGTAAAAGTTTGAAATAATAATAAAATTAAAATAAAATAATAATAATAATAATAATAATTAATGTATAACATGTAACACCCATTTTATCAGTGTTAGATTGTCTGTGTGAAAAGGGCCATAGGAACCAGTTAGGATGCCTAGCCTACAAGGGGATTAAAATTGCCAATAAAGATCTCATTCTCTCTGGTCACTGGGGATAGCACTAGACGGCTTATATTAATGGGAAAAAAAGATTTAGGTTAAATGTTAGGAAGAACTTTCTAACTACCCAGGCAGATAGGCAGTGGAATAATTTGCCAAGGGAGGTTGTAGAAACCCCATTACTGGAGGCCTTTAAAAATAGGTTAGATGAACATCTCAGGGACGGTGTAGGTACAGTAGATCCTGCTTAATGACAAATGAGGTTGGACTTTCCAGCTCTGAGATTTAATGATTACTCTGCGGTTGGGGGGTTTCAATCAGTGCCAAAGATGCTCTGTTAAATGTGGATCAGTGACATTTCTAAATCTGGATATCAGACAAGAGCTAGACTGGCATGTCCAGAAAATAATGGATTGATGGCTTTCCAGAGACAGGTGGCTTTTGTTTTTATACCCCTCAAGCCTTCAGTTATTGGCCTTAAATTTATACCATCTTGTATTGCCACATGACTTGATTTCCCACTACAGTTCCGAGTCATACAAAAACGTCTGCAGTCTTGAGAACCACTCATCCAAAACAATGGATTTTTGCCCTGTAAGAGGGAATATTTATTTATTTATTATTTATTTATTTTATTTTTACCCCGCCCCTCCTGCAAACAGCTCGGGGCAGCTTCCAAACACAAAACATATTAAAACACATATAAACCATTTAAAACTCAATAAAAATACAACAACAATTTTTAAAACAGGGCCCGGGAACTCTTTAACCAAATAAATAGGGTCGGGGAGATAAAACCCATTTAACCCCCCCTCCCCCCCTCCCCAAAGGCCTGGGCGAACAGCCAGGTTTTGCATCTTTGCCGGAATATTAAAAGGCTTGGGGCCAGGTGAGCCTCCTCTGGGAGGGAGTTCCAAAGGCACGGCACGGCCACCAAGAATGCCCTCTCCATTGTGGCCCCCTGCTTTACACGGGGGACCTCCAAGAAGGCACCCCCGGCAGACTGAAGGAATCGCTCTGGGGCGTGGAGGGCGAGGCGGTCCCTGAGGTATGAGGTGTCGAGACCGTGAAGGGCCTTGTAAATTAATACCAACACCTTGAACCTGGCTCAGCACGCTATCGGCAACCAGTGCAGAGCCTGGAGCACAGGTGTTATGTGCTCCTGACGACCCGTCCCCGTAAGGAGATGAGCCGCCGCATTCTACACTAACTGCAGCCTCCGAACCAGGCACAAGGGAAGCCCCACGTAGAGCGCGTTGCAGTAGTCCAGCCTCGAGGTGACAAAGGCATGGATGAGGGAGGCCAGGTCCGGGCCAGAGACGAACGGACGCAGCCTCCATACCAGATGCAACTGGCGAAAGGCAGTCTTTGCGACTGCCTCCACCTGCCGCTCCAGGCAGAGATCTACATCCAGTACCACCCCCAGACTCCGGACCTGCTGAGCTATAGGCGGGCGCACGGTGATTTCAGACGTGATGGGGTGCCTATTCGTCCTGTCACGGAATCACCTTTTGATTCCCCGCCAGAATCAAAAAGTCATGTCCAACAGACGTGCCGGCTGATTCCGGTGGGGAATCGGGGGAGGGGGGGCACAGGAGGGCAGGCGGCTGGGGGAGCACCCCCCTACGCTGCCCCAGCCGCCTGCCCTCCTGCGCCCTATTCCAACCCGGGGTCTGGGCCATGGCCCAGAATCGGTGGCAGTAACAGATGTTACCGTCCACCGATTCCGGGCCGTGGTTCAATTAACCATGCTTTCGGAGATGGTGCCCGGACTATTCTTGAAAGTGTGGTTATTTTGCTCACCGCCAGTGGTCCACTGTGGTGAACATTTGGCGGCGCACAAACAGACGTTACGGGACCATCCACTACCACGGGGGATTCACCGTGGTTGAGTGTGGTATTGTAACATCTGAAAATACCCATTATGCCATTGACTGTATCAATAATTAGGTGTCCAAATCCCTTTTACGCAGATTGCACCCATGGCTCGGCTCTGCCTCACACCTGGACGGCCCATCTATGTAAAGATGGACTGGAGCAGAAGTCGAACAGGCAGCCGCGCCTGCCCTGCTCCAGCCCCACTAACAGTGAGTTGGCCACCCAGACCTGGGGCACTGGTTGGCGCTCCACTAGTGCTCCAGTCCATCTCCTCAGCAGCTCTACTCCGGGTCGGAGGTTATTTATTTATTTATTACAATTAATACCCTCCCTCTCGCCTGGAGCGACTTACAACAACCTCAACGAAAATATAAAATCCATAAAAATACAGAATAAAAAGTTCATACAATAAAAGCAGAGTCTGGAAAGTACCAATAAAATACAACCCCCTCCACACCCCCACAAAACCCTACCCCTTTCCCTCGCCAAAAGCCTGACAGAACAGTCAGGTCTCACGACCCCGGCGGAAGGAGGCTAAGGAAGAGGACACTCAGATCCCCATCAGGAGGGCATTCCACAGCCTGGGGACGACCACTGAAACAGCTTGATCATCAGTTGCCACCCAACGCATCTGGGGTACCTCCAAAACCACCCCACAGCCCCGGATGACCGTAACGGTCAATCCAAGGCCTGGGGGGTGAGGTGGTCTCATAGCTAAATGGGGCCTAGGCCGTATAAGGCTTTATAGGTCAATATCAGCATCTTGAACCTGGCTCGGTAGACTATAGGCAGCCAGTGCAGCGCCCAGAGCACTGGTGTAATGTGCTCACATCGGCCCATGCCCCTAAGCAAGCGGGCCGCCGCATTCAGCACCAGCTGCAGTCTCCAGACGTCATCCTGGGCAGCCCCACATAGAGTGCGTTGCAATAATCTAGCCTAGAGGTAATGAAGGCATGGATGAGCGTGACAAGGTCAGAACTTTCCCCGGGCAATGCCATAGAGCTGCAGGCAGCAGCCAGGGCCCATTGGACAAACAGGGACATTTGTCCCGGGGCCCGTACTGGCTGGGGGACCAATCTCCAAGGTAGCTAAGTCACCCTTCCCCCCCCCCCTTTTTTTCCCCCCTTTTATTTTTTTTAAGTTGCCACCTGAGTTGGCTGGGGGCCCTTCTGGCTGCTGCGTGAGGCCCCTCCCCTTCCCTGCCCACAGTTGCAACATTGTGCTGCAACCATGGGTAAGGAGTGGAAGGGGCCCCATGCAGCAGTCTAGGTCAGGCCAGGTCACACTCACAAGCCTCACGGCTCGGCTCACCCCCCCTGGTGCCGCGTCACAGAGGCGGAGTCCTCCCCACCAGTCTGGACCCGATCCAGGCAGGGCAGGCTCGAGGGAGGCCCAGCCTGAGCGGGAAGGTGCCCGGCGGCAGCTCCACTCAGTAACTCAGTGGAACGCCACCGGGCACCTTCCTGCTCCAGTGCTCCCCGCATCAGGCCGGTCCAGCTTACCCTGGTCCGCCCAGCCAGCCCCCAAGGCTGGTCAGGTGGGCCGGGGTAGCAATGACGCTGCTACCGTGCTCAGTGCTGGCTGTGCTCAGTCCCAGCGTGCGGGCAGCGAGTCGCGAGGGACAGAGTGCACCATGGGACCAGCTCACCGCCGGCTAAGCCGACGAATAGGCCCAGCATCAGGCCGCCAGCAGCACACTGCAGACTCTGCAGAGAGCCAGTAAGTCCTGAGCACCAGCAGCCCAGCGTCCCTAGGCCGACCAAGCTGGGAGGTGCCCCTAGGCAGGCCGACGGCTTCACCACTGGCAGGAAAAGAGAGCGGAGGGGCCCACGGACATTTCTTGTCCCTGGGCCCATCCCAAGTTAGCTACGCCCCTGGCAGCAGCCTAGACCATCGGGCGATCCGTCCACAGCTCTGTGACAGCTGCTGGGTCCGCATAAACCTGGGGCAGGCAGAGCTGTACGTGGGGAGCATGGGGTTGGCCACCTCCAGAGCAGGTCTGGAAGTGGCCACCCCTGGGTTCTTCTAAAGACACTCATTGTGTCTGTCTTGGTTTTGTTTTGTACTGTCATTTGTTTAGTTTGCTTATTTAAATCAATCAAGCATTGATTTCAATTAAATCAAACAAAGTGGACAAAGTGAATTATGAACAAAGTTAAGGTTTTTAAAAGGTCGTAATTCATATCTGTGTATTTAGAAAAGGATTCTCAAAGATATGCAAATTTGCAAGGCTCTTTATGTTTCAGGTGCAACAAAAAGTACTGATCCCTGCAGAACTTTTCCATGGTGAGCACTTGAATGTAGAAATAGGCATGTTAACACAAGAGAAAACCTTTCCTCCTGGATGGGCTGCTTTGAAGATCGCTGCAAGCTTTCTGGGCCAGAAAGGACATGGGAGAAGGGGTGTGCACTGGATGGCATAAGGGAGGGTCCATATCATGCAACTGTCCATTATGTTCACGTGCTTGCTTACCCTCATCTCTCTACCCCTTTCCCTCTTGTGAGGGAATTTCCCCCTTCAGTGCTTTTGGGTAGGGGCTAGACCTGCAGGTTACAGCCAAGAACTAGAAAGCAGCTTAGCCATGGGACAGACTTAGCTCATAAACTGGGGGATTACAGACACCTTTTAGGCCATGTATCAGAGAAGTAAAGCAGTCTTCAGAAAAGCCGATTTCCTTGGGAGAAACAGCTCTCTTACACTGCCTCCCCTGCAGGGTGAACTAACTTTACATATCTAGGTGCCCGGTTCAATGAATGGAACACACATAACGTGTTTGAGTAGTTTTTATTGTACTGTAAGCCTGAACCAGTTCTGATAGCACAATATGTAACAAAATGAGAACAGTCACTAGAGCCTCTCTGAGCGAACAAGTACAAAAATGCAATCCTGTTCTGATGTAGGGGAGAAGGGGGAACTCCTCCATAAAGAGAAACAAGAGGTTTAGACATAATGCCTACTTTGCATCCTAAAGACAACACAGAGCCCATCTTAAAAGGGATTCCCCTTCATTTTGTCTCCAACTTCTTGGTTTAGGCCTGGGTTTCTGACCACGAGAGCCAATGGGGTGGATGCCCATTAACAGATACTGCATCGCCACAATTAATGGAGCCTGCCGAAAGGCCAAACTCCCGGATCATGATGGGAGTTTGCCTAATTAGTCAAACTTATTTTCTCACTATGCATACTACAGCAGCAGCAGGTTGGGTGTGAATGAAATGTTTGGAGAAACTAGGCCAAATTCAGGCATCAGGGGAGTCGCACCCACTTACGACAGCTCTGAGTTCACCCTAGTAAATGGAATATTACACACATGCCATTTCTCAACAGGGCGGGAGGAGGGAGATGCATAGAAGCACCAATGTCTAAAGTTACTTAATTTGTACTGCAGAATTTAACCATATGAAATATGCTGGCAAGATAGCGTGCCCCTTAAAGAGTGGAGCCAAACGCAGCTCCAACACAATTCTCATCCTATATTTACAGGGCTTTCTACAAGTTTTCAGATATTTGTACAGTCTGTCCATCCTACAAATCAGTTGAATCCAACTGGAATCTGTTGACTGCCATGGAAGCAGGGTTGGAGTCGCATGGTCAAACTCTGGTCTAATTTATCCTAGTGTAAATCAAGAGTACCTCTGTTAGGGTCACAAAATTACATCAGGTTTACATTAGAGTAAACGAGGGCAGAATTTGGCCTTCAAAGACCATATTTTTGTTATTTGACCATCACATGAAACGTTCCCAGGTAATGAGTCGCTAAGGAAATGGCATTCCAAATCGGTCACATTCAAATCATCGGGTTCCCTTGCTGGGTGACACAAAAGCAACAGTCCAAGCAAGTTAGAATCACAGACTCAGTTGGAAGGTACCTCAAAGGTCATCCAGATCAACCCCTTGCTTGGTTCGTTGCACAACAACTACAGCTACAACATACCCTCTTTGAAAACCTCCAGTGACAAAAAGCCCATGGCCTCCCTAGGCAACTTGTTCTGTTGCCACCCAGCTCTTATCGTTAGGAATGTTTTCCTGATATTTAACTGAAATTTCCCTTCCTGTAACTTGAGCCTATTATTTCTAGTCCTGCCCCCTCTGTAGCCACGAAGAACAGTTCTTTGACATTTTCCTGGTGGCAACCCTGTAGATGCAAGACTGCTATCATGTTTCCCCTTCATCTTCTCTTTGCTAGACTAAACATAACCATTTCCTTCAACCTTTCCTCATAAGACTTGCTTTCCAGATCCTTTATCAACTTCATTGTCCACCTCTGAATCTGCTCCAGTTGGTCAATGTCCTTCTTATAATGAGGTACCCAAAACTGGACACTAGTTGTAACAAAGGTGTTATTTATTAGAATATTATTTTGCACGTCGAAACCAAGAGCACAATCCTGCCGTCTCGCCTTGATTTCATAGCTGCAGGATTGGGGCCCTAAATAAATAATATGTACAGTATATCTAAAATAAATATATAATTTAAAATGAAAAATATCTTGTTAAATAACTTTGCCCCACCCCCTTCTAATAAAGCCCAAAGTTAGGTTTCCTCAGAGTCAGAGTCTTTCACAGTTAATTCCTCATTGTGTGGTCTGAAGGGTCCAGACTGGCTGATTCACTTAAGCACTACACTTTCCAGAGATTTGGAAGCCAAGATCCACCATTTCTTCTGCAGAAATGCCTTCTGCCGAGATTTGTCAAGCAATGTCGCCATGTGTCTACATCAATCCCTCTGAGTGGAAAGCCATCTCTCCTGCCACTTTCTGCCATTTCTGGGGTGGAAGTCCAGATGCCTCATTGAGATGCTTGTCTTAGTGAAGCAATTACTTGACAGTCTTTCCCAAAACAGACACACATCATCCACTTGCACAAACTCCCCTTTCGAGTCTTAAATGTGTCTGATAAACACACTGTTTTAGCTGCTGGGTCTTGCTTCTTTGTGGAGGTAGAACTGCTTCACTGGTGAATCCTGAAATACAACACAAGAGTGGTTCATGTCACATCATGGCATTCACCTTACACATAGCAGGACACATCATCATTGGGCACAACATCTTCACACAACATCCAGGCCAGAGTTGATGAATGTCTCTTATTTTAAGGGATACCCCTTAAAGGCATCCCTTTAAATAAGAGACATCCACCCCCTTATGCTTCCCTTATTTCATAGTCTTGCGGCTCCATAGTGTCTCTTGCTTTTTAAACTTTTGATTAGGAAACCCTAAAAAGATAATGGAAAGGGAAACCACTAAATAATTGCATTGATCAGAATTTCTTAAAATGAGCTCAGTTCTTTCCTAGTTTGGAGACTCAGTGAGACTACACAAGCGTTTGAAGTTCATAGAAGCCTTGTGTCCAGCTGGAATGCATTCCAGTCGTGGTTGAGGCAGGAAAGCTTGAAGGATGATACGCTAACCAGAGTGGGAGTGAAAAGGAAGCTTTTTCAAGGGCAATGATTAAAGAGAAGTGACTCAGCACCTCAGAGGGAGGGAGAGAGTCCCAGAGAAATGGAGCAGAACAGGCGATAAAGCAATACCCTCTGCAGTGAGTGAAGGAGCAGGTGACTGGCAGGTCGAAGGGGAGGAATGGAGATTAGCGGCACATAAGGAGTGGGTGGAGGATCAGGTGGATGGGACAGAAGGGCACTGGAGGAGGAAAGGGAGAGAGCTGGTCAGAGAAGGTGAATCAGATGGGAATCTGGGCAGAGAAAGCAAAGCTATGGGGGCCTCTGAAATCAAGCAGAGGGGGGGATTAGGAATGGCGTGGGGGCAAGATACCAGACAAGAGGTCAGAGCAGTGCCTTCCCGGCAAGGCTGTGCCAGGGGCAAACTGTGGACTCAGCTCTTGTGGAGGCCAAATCCCATCAGCTGCCTCTGAGGCAGGGTGGCCAATATGCAAATTTTAGAGGACACTTTTGAGAAATACAGGTTTCAGGGCTGCACTGGCTCATAAGTGGCCTCTAAACTTTGCATATCTGGCCCACCCTACTCAAAGGCATTATTAGAAAATCACTGGTTATTCCTGCCGGAGGTAACAGGGGCATGCAATGCTCAGTCAGTGCCTTCAGCCCTAATGTTAGACTACCCCAGACCTCAGGGTTGGCCCTCTGGGAAAGAAACCAACAGTTCTTCCAAACACTCTCCCTGGCTCTCTCACTCCATGCAGGGTGCCCCAGGTGAAAGGCTGCAAAGAGGTTGCCTTACCTTGCAGGTTCAGGATACCTCAGTGGTTGACGGTGATGCCCAGCTTAACGTTCTCTTCATTTTCCACATTGTAAACTCCTCGTTTGTGACACCTTCAAAAAACAAAAGGGAGAGACACTCATGATTGGGTCATTCCAGCCAGGACTAAGACTCCCACCAATTCGCTAGAAGCAAGTTTGAGCCAGTTGCTGTGTTCCCCACGCAACCTTGCAATTGGCTACCAAGCATCCGGTCTCAATCCTGCATTCAGTGCACCTTGCCGACCAGTCATAAGAGGCAGATGAACCCAGTCTGCAGTAGCATGGCATTCCTGTGCAACAAGGCAAGCACAGCACCATGCTCAACAACTCTGAATAAGTCAGTGCAGCATTCCCTGCTTCTCTACAAGAAGCTGGCAGTCAGGGGCAGGCCTGGGCTGAGCTGGAAGCTCATCAGGAACTCTGCAATGAAGGCTGGCTTAGGGAAGCAACGAGTCCATGCATCTTTCGTCTCCGTAGCTACATATCTAACCGGCCACCACCACTCACAGTCCTGACAAACCTCCTCCTCCTCCTGATGGGAGGGAAAGTGAAATGGCTTCCCATTCCCACAACAGTCAGATTCTCCATTGTGGGACCCAGCCTGCAGACAGCCAGGAATAAATCCTGCCCAATGACTGAATCAAAAGCAATTCAAGAAAAAGACAATGGTTTGATACCAAATCAGGTCATTAGTATAATTCAGGAGGCCGATGCCCAGGGAACCCCTGCTCACATGCACAGCAAGAAGTGATCCTTGGGTTTGGACTTTGGGAGGCATGTTTCTGAGTCAGAGATGGCAGTTCAGCTGTGCTGGAAACAGGGCTCCAGAGGTAGTATCTGGGGGTGTATCCGATTCACGATTCCTTGGGATCACAGTCCCACAACCCCGGCATACATTGGTCATTCCAGTATGCTGGTTTTAAATTCCTGAGACTAAAACCCTCTTCCCAGTCCCATCAAACAGCTCACCTGAGGAGCAATAATGCCGTGATGATAATAAGACACAGGGATGATAGCACCACTGCCGTGACAGCCAATACAGTTGTGTGGTCATTGCCGGTTGTGCGGTTTTCTACTGGAAGAATAAGGCCGTGGCATCTCTCTCCATGGTACCCTGGCTGGCATCTAGTTTGGGAAGGAAAAGATATTTAATCAGGTTTGTTCCATTTTTTTTAAATAAAAAGGCATAAAAACAGTAAAATCATAACAAACCAGATCAGTTCTACAGCCCTACCCAGCCAAGCATCACAAAGTATTTTACACACCAGTATTTTATTTTACAATTGTATAGCTTTACAACACCCCTCTCTGGTAAGAAAAATGTCCTCCTGTTACATTTGGGGGAAATGAGGCAAAGAGTGGGGAAGAGTCTCGCCAAGGTCACACAGTGAATCATTAGCAGCACCAGAACGGAGCCTCAACCTCCTGTCCGCCCCCCCAGCCCTGTGTTTAAGCAACACACAAAAGTGCAGGAATGAATAAGGTCAGTACAGTCGGCCTCTCCAGTTCATTGTGTGTGAGCAGTGGTGGAAGGAAATGCCATTGTGTGAGCCTTTGATAGCTAGGCAGAAGAAAGCCCTGGAGAGCATGCTTGGGGCGGGGGGGACAACACTTCCCTAGCCTAGAGAGAAGCTCTTTTCTTGCCAGATCTCAAGCAAACAAGGAGTAACATTTATTATTTCTATAGCACTTTCAGTGTTCAAAGAGCTTTACAATCCTTAACTTGTTTACCTTCACAACAGTCCTGGGGTATAGGTCGTTATTATTTCCATTTTGCAGATGGGGAAACTGAGGCTGAAAGTGATTTGCCCAAGGCCACAGAGTTCATGACTAAGAAGGGATTTGAATCCTAGGGTGATTTCAGAAGTGACGTGGTGAAGGTCCACCACAGTCAACCTCAGTCAAACGCGGGGGGTGGTGAAAGCGCCGTGCATGTCTGTTTGCTCGCATCCAGATGTTCACCAAAGTCAAACGTGGCCCAGGGTGAAGCTAACCACGCTTCGTGAGGGCAGGGTGGGAGGAGGTCCAGAAGTGTGGTGAATGGTCACCAAGGCAGGGGTGACTGAAAAGTAAATTATGAACGGAAACCCGCAGCCGCGGTGGAAGGAATTGACCCCAGCCGCGGTGCATTCTGGGGCTCGAACCTCGATCCACGTCTCCACTGCATGTCTGTTGTGTTCCCCCGGCCCGTGTTCTCTCTGAGTGCCACCAGGCGGTGGTCACAATCCTGTCACTTCTGTTGGGGCCACACGTGTCACCACAGCCCGCGGTGAATCCGTTCACATTCACTGTGGTGAATTGGAACGCTTCACTTCTGAAATCACCCCTCGTCTCCAGGGTCCAAATCCAACACTTTATCCACCTTGTCCTGCCTTCACTGGACAATGCAATATAGTTTCTTATCATATAAGCTCTAGATCCTTGGTTTTGTGACTACAAAATAAAACCACAGCAACTGACATTTGACTCCAGTTAGACCATCCCGAAGTTTCCTATTTTTCAACTCCTCTCTATGCTGGTTCCCTTCATGGGCAGCCTGTCCATGCAGTGGGCCTGTGTTGTTACTCTTTTGTTCCCCTCCTACCCATCAGCAATGCCCTGGTCAAAATGCAATGGAGAGAGGGTGGCAGCAGCAGTGATGGAGAAGCTGTTTCATGGGGTTTCTCCCCTACTGGTAAATGGCTTTGCTGGGTGGTGATTGCACCTTCGCCCCTTCTCCCAGTCATCAGAACACATCCTACCCGGCCCCCCATAAGATCCAAGGAAGGGAACAGATCTAGAACCCAAGCAGCCAAACTGGCTTCTTCTAGATACACCTAATGGGATTAGTCACCGCCCTGCCTGGTTCTTCTAACCATTCAGTAGTGTGATTAATGTCTCTCTATCCCAAACCCTTGTCCAGCTTCATTAGTGAGAATCTGTGCAATAGCATTTAGAGAGGCTGAAGGATTTGAGTACGATCAGTTTGGAGAAAAGACGACTAAGGAGGTGATATGACAACAGTTTACACGTATTTGAAAGGCTGCCATAAAGAAGATGGAGGGCAATCATTCTTCCTTACTATGGAGGGCAGGACAATGGATACAAGCAGCAGAAAAGGAGATTTAGATTGAACATCAGGCAAAAATTCTTGAGTGTCAAGACAATCAGGTAGTGGAACACGCTACCTAGAGAAGTTGAGGATACACCATCCTGGAGGTTTTTAGGAAGAGGCCGGATGAGCATGTATCTGGGGAGATCTAGGTCTGGCAAACGCTGTACCCAGCAGCGGACTGGACTTGATGACCCTCCCAGGCCCTTCCAACTGGATGATTCAGCTCCACTGCCGCGAGTATCTCTTTGCAGAGCAGTAACTTCCTCTTGCAGTAGAACCCAGTGCTTCACGCACTCTCCGAGATGGACGCGCTAACAGCATCGCTTCTTGCTCTCTTCTATCCCCTGCTAACACAGCCTAGCTCCCTACTTGGCCCCTCTTTCTTGCTGCTTTCTAGCATTGTCTCAAGCTGAACCAGGGAGGGCAGGTCATCCGAGGATCAACTATGGAACCCCCAGCCATCCTGGAGTGTAATGGGGTCAGTCACTTATCCCCCTCAAGGGAGGCAGAGCAGGCTCCACAAAGCTTTACGTAGGGGGCTCCTTCAGACAAGACATTAGCAGCCAAGCGTCAGACCTAGGGCAGGGCCACCTGCCAGCTAGCTCTGCAGCGCCACAACTCAGTCCTGCTTTCTCCCTCCTTGGCCTTTTCCCATCTTTGGGGCCATGCACCACCTGTCCCTGATTGGTCCTTTGCCTGTTTATAGGGCTGCCCAGTTTTCACAGGAAGTTGGATGAAGCAACTCCTCTCTTCCTCCTTCTCTCCCTGCCCTCACAGCCCTCTTGCTCTGCCTTGGGCTCTAACCCTTTGCCCCCAGCCCCTGCCTCCCTGCTCTGGCCCCAATCCCGACCCTGCCCCCCAACTCCAATGTCTGCTCACGTTCTTGCTGCTCTTACACCAAACCTCCTTGTGGGTATTAAAGACCCTAGGACACTTTCAAACTGTCCCTCTTCACACTGGATAATTCTTTGGCTTGCTGTCTTGGATCCCAGAGCCAGCCCCATTTAACCAGTACTGTATGTGGATAAAGCAGCGGGATCCTTCAGTGCTTTGTGAAACAGAAAATGGACATTCATTTCTCCAGTGTTTGTGCTGGCTGACTAGACCCAAGCTCTCAATCTGATATCCACCTGCCCTTATCTACACTTGAGCTGGATTTTCAAGTAGGCAATCCTATTCCTGTAAAACTGTCTTTGGGATGCTCAGACGTAGCTGAGAAAATGAGCAGGGAGGCAGACTGAAGAGGTGGGGCTAGGGCAAGCCCTGGGCTTTCTGTAGCTCATCACCTAGGACTCCATCAGTAGGATCTGGGATAGTTTAGTCATGATGAGGGCACCTCTGAGTCATCCCGGCTCCCATTCAGTCCAGACACGAAGAGGCAAATAAAACATGAGCTCAGCTAGTGTCACCAACTCTTACTGAGATCCTTAGCTGGTCCCAGTTGGTTCTCACTAGAACTACTAGGGTGTAGCAGAATTTAGCAAGCGGGCATGTCCCAGAGACTGAGCACACCTCATTTGGGAAAGCTGAGGGCTGATCATATCCTGCAAGGACTGTGAAAGAGGGGGTAATGAAGATGGAATGGGTGGGTATCAATGCCTCCGTTAGGATATTCCCCCCCACACACATAAACCCCCTGCTCATATGCCCAGATAGTTACTCACAAGACAGAAATAAATCTGCATCAGAGCCATGAGGCTGGTTACCCAAAAAACCCCTCAGTGAGTCAAAGGGTAATGATGTAAACAGTCTAATAGACACAGCCCCTATAGTCCCAGATCCTCAAGGAGGCCAGTCAGAGAGGGATGAGCTTATCACCAAACATGAGGACACATTCCAAACATCAAGATCAAGTGTCTTGTGCTTAGAAAGCTCAGTTAAACACGGTGCATTCCATAGGTCAATGTCATCTTCAGGTTTCAATACTCACATTACACCAAGGGCAAAGGAACGCAGGTGCCGAAGGGGGCAAGATAGCCCCCAGCAAACACCTAATTCTCTCCAGGACCTTATGTCGCCAATGTCCTCGGCTAACCCCCCAGGGTGCTGCGTAAATCTGTTCCAGCAGGGCCAGAACTGGCCAGGGGGCAAAGAGAATGGTACAAGACAAAGCAGGGGAGATGAAGCTGCCATCTGATAGGGGCAGGGGAGGGACCCTCACAGCTACTCAGAGTGTTAGGCTCTGTAGGTGGCTAACGATGGACAAGAAATAGCCCAGTGCTGAGGAATCCTCTCATTAAAACCAGATTTACTGAGCCACCTTGGAGCGCCTGCTCTTCTCAGAGCGGACTGAGGCAGAGTACAGTTGAGATCACTCAAAAAGCCCAGCACAGCCTCATCACTGGGGTTACAAGATCTACGGATGAAGAGGGAAAGAGCAGAAGGGAGTGTGACAGATGAGAATGAGATCCATGAGCAGGAGCCCTAGGGAGCGAGGAACGGTTAGAGAAAAGGCTGTCAGAACAGAACAGCCTAGTATCCGCTCCTGGACCCTAATGTGGCAAAGTGCCCTGAGCGGGCCTTACTCCACCACTGGTCCTTGCCCTACTTCTGCCCACAGCCACCCCATGCTAGAGCTGTCTGGTTAATGACTCAGCTGCAAGCTCCATCTGTAGCTCAGGCAAGTGCCTAGCTGTTTGGAGCCTGTTCCCCTATCCCTAAGCGCCTGTTTCTTTTCCCGTGCAAAGGAGAGTCACTGCTCTCTGCAGGAGGTCACAGTTGTGAGCAGAAAAGAGGCTGATCGTAGCATCTTAGCACCTTGCGGCTGGTAGCTGTGGGAGTCAGGTTTGGGGGTGCTGATGGGTGACACTGCTCTAGGAATTCCCTCAGTGCAAGCAGTAGCAGCAGCTTCTGGACAGACAGCAAATTAACAGGGTGAAGAGGCAACATGCCACGATATCTCTGGCTTTGAGCCCCCCCTGGGAT
This sequence comes from Sphenodon punctatus, assembly GCA_003113815.1. Classification (NCBI taxonomy): domain Eukaryota; kingdom Metazoa; phylum Chordata; class Lepidosauria; order Sphenodontia; family Sphenodontidae; genus Sphenodon; species Sphenodon punctatus. The sequence continues at coordinate 1,683,606 of QEPC01004474.1, forward strand.
TTGGTTGTCCAGAAGGTTATATGCTCTGTCCCGTGCTTCTCCATCCTGTGAATTACTGGAGGGGACGGGCAACTGAGGAGATTGCATTCTACTTGCCCAAGTTTGAAAGCTGCCTATTGTCAGCCGAGACCGGAGGCCTGCACCATCAGATGGCGGCTTCATGGCTGTTGAGTTTTGATGAGGAAAGAGCCCATGTGTTCAGACCATTTCCTAGTTAGTTGGCAGCTGTCCAGAGTACCAAAACCACTTATTCTCCTGGGCTTCCCTGTTGGTGGAACTCTGCCTCACAGACAGTGCAGGGAGGATTACTGCCTCACTCTTTGTAAGGAGGTTGGAGGGGTTCAGAGAACGGCACTAGCAACAGGCAAAGCATTATTGATTATCAGCCCTTTGAGAGACAGCCTTTACACACAGGTAATGTAAACAGCACCTGCCAACGGAGCAGCCTCAACATGTTCTTGGTGGACTGCCACCTCTGCGCCCTCAAAGCCACTGCCTCCAGCCCGGCTGCCCATCTCAAATTGCTGAAATAGAACAGTGAAAGAACGAGCCCTAGATTCCCCTCCCACGCACACACACCCCAGCAGCTATAAATCACTGGAGCTGCCCTGGTGCAACAGGAAGGATCGTAGGCGTTTCGCTTACCCTAGTTCCCCAACCCCCACCCACGGCTGGAGAAGAGCAGGAAATCTGCACAACGGATCCTAGAGCTACGAGATCCTGAAGGGAAGCTCCAGGACAAGAGAGATGGAGAGAACTGTGTATTCCTTCCTCATGGTGAGACAGTGCAAGAGGGACAACATTCTAGTGGAGAGGGGGGTTATCTCCTTGAAGAGCCCCTAATAAATACAGTCACTTAGAAAGCAAACAGAATCCTGGAAATCAGAGGTGGAAGTGACCTAGTCGTGTCAAGTCAACCTCTAACAGGCAACAGCGTCGGATGGTTTTCTACAGGGCTTTCTTTCCCGGCAGGCTTTCTCCATTCCCCTTTGGAGACTATTCCACACAGTGCTGGATTTTGTTGTTAGACTTTGGGGGGGGGTTCAAACTTAGATGCTACCCCACATGACCACCCGTGAATCCAACCGCCCAACTGGAGGTGGAGCAGTTGGAAGCCTGCTCCCGCAAGCCACAGAGCACCCACCCTCAGCCACTCTTCATGGAGCTATGCCAGGAATTATGGAGTGAGCCATGCGGAGCCAGCCAAATGTGCAGCGGCTGCCTCTGTGGCCGGAGTAGCTATGCCGGGAGCTGCCCATTTGATTCGCTCCCCACGCAGTCCACATGTGCGGGTGCTCTGTGGCAAAGTCACATGGTGGCCATAGACACCGCCCCCCCCACCCCCCAGTCGACTTGCTCATCTGAAAACACCCTTTGTGTAAGCAGAAGCTACAGAAGCCTGACATGAAGGAACACAAGTTTGTGGCTTGTACATTGGAGAGGTTGTTCGTAGGTAATAACCTCTCCAAATTTCTTGGTGCAAAAATGATCCCCTTTAATTCTGTCAAGGTTAAATGCCATCTCCTCAGTCATACAAATGAAATCTCTTCGGGAAACCTGCCCGTCGTACTCACCTCTGACCCCATTCCCTACCATGTCCAGTAATGATACCTAACTTATATGGGAACAGTCAAACCTTTACCAGTGACCACTGATTTTGGATGCCTCACCTTTTCAGCGGCCAGCTTGAGACACTTTAAAGGCACCTGATGTGTCGAAGGCAAGTTCCCAGCTTTTAGTGAGAACTGGGAGCCTTTAAAATGTCTCTCAAGTTGGGGACACGAAGTCACTAGTTGGTTAGGAATGTTAAGACCACTGGAACAAGAGAAACTGCTGCTGGGTGCTGGGCAGGGCCAGATCCAGGTACGTGCAAACTGTGCAATTGTACAGGGCCTCTGTGTTGGAAAGGCCCCATAGGGCCCCCAGTCCGTGAGGTCCATTAATAAACTTGCAATGACAATATGAGTGGGAGAAGCACTGGTGTAAAATACAGGTCTCACAACGTCTCAAATGTGGGAGGCCCTGACCTTGGAGGGCCTGTGGAGATTCAGGAGGAGGTCCATGCCGCCGTTTTGCACAGAGCCCGGTAATCTAGCACTGGTGCTGGGCTCTTTTGGTCATTCTGACCTAACTTTCAGAGGAGCAGAGCCTCTCAGCTCCCACTGACTTCAGATGAAGCTATGGATGCTCAGCACGTATAGACTCCAGGCTAAAAGATGTCGAATTAGGTTACCAACTTCAGTGACCACTTTTGAAAATGTGGCTATAAATGGCTACATTGAATCCTGCAAGAGCTTCGGGCACAAAACATGAACAAAAGCAAAAGTAGCATTGTGCTAACTAACCCCTTGAAAGCCAAATATGTTGCTCATGAAGGAGCCATAGGGCATTTCATGGCATCCAGAGTATTAGATCACCAGGAATTTCGACACAAGGCTTGACTTGACATGTGACGTACAACATGGGACTGCTTTTCTGAGCCTGTGTCTAGTAGCCATGGGACAGGAAGATGACGCACCAATCTAAGAAGGACATGGCGTATGAGGGACCAGAACAGGATCATCGCAGAACAAAAGCATGAAGTAAAAATATCTCCTGCGTTCTTCCTCTATGTGGTTTAGCAGGTTCAAGGAACAATGACTAAGGTTTCCCTTGAACACAAACACAACGATAACTTACATGCAGGATGGAGCTCTCATCTCCTTGATGTATCTGCATTCTCCATGTATACAGAAATTCTTGTGCTTTCGCAGACATGGGTCTCTTTTCTTCCCCTTCCCCTTCCCCTTTCTTCGTTTCATCCCATTCCCTTTTCTCTTTGGAGTAACCAGATCTTGCGGTTTCGACAAGAAAGCAACTGCAAAAGAATTGCCAAAGGAAAAGGGGTCACCTCAAATTCTCATTAAAATGTTACACAGACTGAGAAGTCTTGAGCAATTGTATCCATTTCAGTCTATGTGAACAGACCCTTGTTCAGAGAAATCCAGACCAGTTCCAATGTCATCAAGGAAAACCACCCCCAGCCAAGACACTTTTCATTTCTGCAGATTTTTTTCAAATAACGTGGCCTTTCTGACTCAAAAAAATGTTGACGAAAATAAGGAGACAGATTCACAGAGAAAAATGGGGCTTTATATATATTGTGGGGGTTGCTATTCTATGTGCTGGTCTCTGCTGAATGCAAACGTTTCGTAATGGTGTCCTTTCTACCCTCTATTCCTCACGTCAGCTGCAATCCTATGCATACATAGTTGCAAGTAAAACCCACTGAAATCAATGGATCTCTGCCTGAATCGGGTAGCAGGTGCTCAGTACTTCTCACAGCTCAAAACCAAGAACATAAAGAGAAGTGCATTGAAATTTGTTAAGCTCATTCCATTTGTCCACTGAAAGCCGGCATTCTTAACATAGCTGAGGAATCTTTGTATCACAATGGGTGAAAACAGACATGACGCTAACCACCCTTTAACCACCCTTGGTGGTTATTTATGCATGTTGCAGGGCTGTATTGGTGCCCTATGCAGCCCTGAAACATGCATAAATGACCACCAAGGGTGGTTAAAGTGTGGTTAGCATCATGTCTGTTTTCACCCAATGTTATCGCTCTGGATGCAAACATCACACTACCGCTTGATTTCCAAGTCTTAAAAGGTTAAGACTGTCTCCGGCCATTTTTACACTAGACACGTGTGGCAGCACCTGTGTAAAAGTGACGGTGGGTGGGTGCATGCTCCTGCGATCCATGCACCCCCACCTACCTCCACCCACCCACCTCCCCACACAGTGCAACCCGAAAATCACTGTGTGGCTGCATGGGTGACTGGCGAGTGGATGGGTGTGCACCCCCATCCACCACCATTTAAACCTTCCCCATCCACTGGAAGTGTGTATGCGCTCCACGAAGTACACATGGACCTGGCTCCCCTGCCCCCGCCCGTTTGAAAACAGCCTATGTCCCACAGCTAAGTCTCGGGGAAACCGCACTATCCAAACTGGGGCAGCCCTGAAAGATGCAGGCTGTGCTGAAACCCTAACCGGAAAGGGTCAGCTTTCTGAAACCCCCAGTCTCTTTGAGAAGCATCTTACTTCTCAAGTACTCTTGGTGAGGGGGACAGAATTTGACCTCCACTTGCACCATGGATCTTCACAGCGCTGGGAGTCACCAACAGGCCCTGGCATGAGATAATTTATTTACATGCCCCTGAGAAGAGCCCCTTACAAAGGCTCTTCTAGTCCTATTCTAGACAGGTCCTTAGTCTCCTTCCTGTTCTTCAGATGTGTCGTAAGATTCAGCATGACCAAGGGGCCGGGAAATGCTTCAGGGAGGTGCCTTGGTTCGGAGTATCCTCCTGTTTATCTCCCTGCCACAGGCATTCCAGCTAGCTACACAGAGGGCTTCTCTCAGAGACGTGCTGTCATGGGGAACAGGCAAAGACACTCTGGGCCATATTGGGTTGTCTGGATTTTTCATTCCCCCCTCCTTGCCTCCAGCTGCCACCTGCTCCTAGCCCCTTGTGCCAACGCTCCTCATCAACTACTCTGATCATGGTCAAAGACAAAGGGTATTCAGACGTGACAAGATCACGCTCAACCACGGTGGATTCCCAACGGGTGAGCAAGGTCTCGTCACGTCTGTTGGGGGGAACAGATGTTCACCCCCGTCAATCGCGGCAGGGAATCATATTCACCAAGCGATCGGCAGTCCCGGCGGGGCCGGCCCCGATCGCATGGTGAATGTGATTCCCTGCCGCGATGAAGGGGCCCGTCCTGTCTGGACGGCTACCACGGCCCAGAATCCGCGGCGGGATTCCGGACCGTGGTCAATGCGGGCGGGCGCTGCGGCAGCACTGGCCGCGGCGCCCGCCCGTCTCCAAGGAGGGCGGGCGGCAAGGGAGTGTGGGGGGCGGGGCTATGCGGCCGCACGTTGCACCGTGCGGCCCCGCCCCCTCCGATTCCCCGCCGGGATCAGCCAGCACGTCTGTTGGACGTGCCGCTGTGATCCCGGTGGGGAATCACCGGGTGATTCCATGACAGGGCCACCACCGGCCCTGCTATGTCTGAAACCACCCAAAGTAGCCTTGCAGGGGTACTTGGTTGAGCTTTCTAGACTCTAGAACCTGGATTACCACAGCTCCTGTCTGACAGGACTATCTGGATTCTATCTCCTATCCTTGGATGCACATCATCATCTCTGCTCCCTTCCCCTGAACTCACTCTTTCAGTGCTGTAGGGACAGGATCCAGGGACCAGATCCAGAAAGTGGAAAGAGGCCAAATAAAAATTAGCTATGGGCCACATTTGGTCTCCAGGCCCGATGTTCTCCACCCCTGCCTCATTGAGAGCGGTGAGAACGTTCCATTTGCTGACACAGAAGCTGGAGGCAGTAGAATAAAGGGGTCCGGCAGGACAGAGCTAGCAGGGAAGGAGAGACTCTGTCTGGGAAAACACTGACGGCACTATAGTCACCTGGGGTGTGCGAAGGAGGTGGGAGAAAACTTCTGGGCAGCATCAAAACCTCCTACTCCAGTGGCGGAACATCAGAGGTGGCAGGCACAGCAGTTGCTAAAGGGCCAAGGGACTCACTGCCACCCATGTGCAGCTCCTGACATCTGACTGCCTCAGTGCTCGCTGCTTGGTGTAGGCAGTCAGGCTATTATTGTCCTGCCACTGCACACAGGCACGGGGCCACATTCAAGGATGTGGGACCCCATGCTAAGCCATTCTTTGGGGTTCCCATTCTACAAGAGGAAACTGCCCAGTGTCAGAGTTGGGGTGAAAAAGAGCAGGGCAAGGTCAATACCCATCCCCCATTCCCAGTGGTTAATTTGGGAGGGGGGTGGAGAGAAAGATGCTGGGGCCCAAGCCTGCCTTGAAAGTCCTTCCCCTTGACCCTAGAAACATGTGCATATTCAAACGGGCTGTTGGAGCTGCCCTACTGGACCCTATGACCACACCAGCCCCCTGGTTCCATTCCCCCGTCTCCACGGGCTTCTATTTCTGCTCTTTTAGGAAGCTTGCCATGTGCAGCCTTTCAGACCTCGGTTTCTCCTTGGCCCAGGGTCCCTTTGGATGCCCAAGATTCCCCTGGGAATGTGTAGTGTACAGCTACACATTCCAGATAGACATGAACAGAATCAAAGCTGGGAAAAGGACAAAGGAACGGCACAGCCATACACCCCATGTAGCTGTGAGCAGGTGCACTCTTACTGAGCTCTGCGGAGCTACACTGGCGGCTATGCCAGGTCTGAGTTTGTCCCAAGGGGTCTAATCCGAACCCTGTCACATCAACACCCACACACTCACTATATTGAGTGGGATCAGGATTTGGGCCAAGAGTGTCAGCGAATCAAGACATAAATGGGCAAAGGAGAGGCAGAGAGGGTGGTAGAAAGAATCAGGGGCCAGTCCAGTGACTAGCTGCAGTGTGTGGGCTGTAGGGAGCAAGTAATAGCTGGATGCCCTCTACCAACAGACAGAGAGTTAACTGGCTGGTAAACCAATAATCCCAACGGGGCAGAAGCACAGGCCTTCCAGCATAAAGAAACAAAATAAGATAGATATCTTTTATATTATCTGAACTACTTTGTCTCCATATATTCCATTTGGGACCCAAAACAAAATTACTCTCCCCCTAAATGATGCAGAAAAAGAGAGAAGATTCCTCTAAAAATGGAGAACGATCACTTTTGGGGCAGGTTATTCAGACCATTACACACAGCTAAATAATCACATTACATAAAAAAACTCTGGAAAGGCCCTCTCCCTCTCTTAAATATTACAGAATCATCACTGTGGATCCGTATTATTCTGTAAACCTTTTCTGAAAGAGGAAGGACATTGCTACAGGGAAGAGGGAGAAGACTCCGAGACGGAAGGCTTTGCAGATCCTTGACAGAGAGAACTAATGAAGGAGGAAGAGTGTAGAAAGAGAAGAGTGAGGCCCTTTTCACGGGGGCACCCACCTCCGCCGCACACGCATGCAATGGGGGAGGGGGCAGTCGTGCAAACGCCACCAGTGGTGGGTGCGCAGTGGGGGGATATCTGTAGGAACAGCGCCCGCGGTGGGTGTGCAGTGGGGGGATATCTGTAGGAACGGCGCCCGCAGCGGGTGGGGGTACGTGTGCACTCCCGCACTCCACCCATTACCCACACACGGAGCAAGGGGCTCCAGTGCCAGCTGCTCCATGCATGCAGATGAGTGTGCGTCCGTGGGAACAGTGCACACCCATCCCCCCACCCACCGCAACCCATGTGAAAAGGGCCTGAGAGTGTAAGGTCCCTGTAGTTCACCATCATTCCAGCACAGCTATCCTCTAACCCAGTCATTTTATCGTTACAGGAAGTCCCTCGTGGAGCCTGGGGAAAGAAAGACAAGTTCATAGAAACCTGGACAAAAATCTCTGCATTTAGCAAAGAACAGAGAGCTGGTGTCACCAGGGACTTTGTGGGTAAGAGAGATGTGGCTCTGGGGACTTGTGGGCAGCAGAAAATGTGCTTCTGGATCAGGACAGGGATGCTGGGGCCTGCATGCAGGGTAACGGGAGCACAAAAAATAGAAACAAGGAACTACTAAAACAAGGAGCAAACTATGGCACAAAGCAAATAAGGAAGGAATTTCCGTGGGAACATTCCAGCCCGGCTCCCCCTCCCCCTTCCCCATCCCAGAGATTCCTGCTGCCAGGACCTAGCACGCACATAAGTCAAAGGCACAATGACTCCATCGCTTCTCTGCGCCCAAAATATCCTTTTTACTTTAAATCCTAATCCACTTGCAGACAAACATGAAGAATCGACAATGCTCAAGTTACAAAAAGATCTTTCTGTAGTTCCCCCAGCCTTGCTATTCATACCACACTCGCTGCCCCACCAGCAGGCCCAGGAATCAGAGCGGCAATAAGACCGCAAGTCAGCAAAGCACTGAAGCGTGTCTCTGAATCTAGCCCCGTGCAGCAAAGCACTTACACATGCACTTAACAGAGGAACTGCCAGACTGGATCACACCCATGGTCCAGCTAGCCTGGCTGGTAGTGGAGGGGCAACACAACCTAACTGGACAGATCTGGGGTAATGTGCCCAAAATAAACAAGGATAAGGCTAAGCACAGGCGGAGGTGCTTTGCTGAAGCACGGCTGTATGTGAGCTAATGCTGCTGTCTCACACCCTGAGCTAACTGAGGGTAGGAATCAGCTCACTATCTATTGCAGCTGAGTCTGCAGCTTTCATACTGGCCCATAAGGGGTAAACAACCCTTCTGAGTTACCGTTCCACCTACAGGAGATCTCCGTATGGAAAGAGTTCAAACTACCTCTGTCCTAGAGGCATCCAAGCCTCCAACCCTAGATCGAGCACCCCAATGTTTTGAGAACTTTCAGATCCTAAATCTAGACTTGACCCGCTGCCCAGTGAATCTAACTCAGGGGTGGAGAACCTGAGACTTGTGGTTAGATTTTTATTCCTCCTCTTCCCAGTTCCTATATCTGGCCTCTGGATCCAGTACCAACCCCCAAGCATTGAAAGAGTGAGCTCAGGGTGTGGGTGCAGAGACGAGGGCCTGCACACAAGGACAGGGGATAGATCCATGACACAGATCCCAAGTGCACCCCTTAAGCACTTCCTATCCCCAAGCTGTATATGGCCCTCGGAGCTTTAATTTTCTAAGTGGCCCCCTGGGAGGAAAAGCTTCCCCACCCATGGGACCACATAGGTATCCTTGACTCATTAATCTCCTCTCTCTCTCACACACACACACATACCTCTAGGGGGTTCGAGGAAATAATCCCCAGAGGAAACAACGCCTCCTCCATCTTTCTCTCCTTCATATTCCATGTTGTCTCTTGCTTGGAGCAGCTGGACGATAGTTGAATGGCTGTTGGCTCCTTTGTGATAAACTTCATTCTGAAGCACTTCGACCCCTTCTCCGGCCACAAAAACAGAACAAGCTACAGGAATAAAGAGAGATGCTCAATCGTTTGGGTTTTTTAAAAGAGGGGGAGGGGAGAAGCAAAGCCATAAAACACCTAATACCTTCCTATGGTATGCCACCCAGTTTGGGGGCTGTCCATAAAGCAGGTCACACTTTCCCCCTCCCCATAAAATCCCCAATACCTAACTATGGCTTAATGCCACCCAGTTTGGGGGCTGTCCATAAAGCATGTCACACTTCCCCCCTCCCCATTTTTAAAACCCCTCCACACACCCCTTGTCACAGTTCAGAATCACTCTGCTACAACACTCACACCCCGCATCCAAAATGTGTTACACAAATCACACACTCCCCGTTCATACATTTCTAATACCAGTAATGTAGAACTCCATTTATTTGATGTTAAGGAATATCTTTTTTTCAGTTTTCAAACATATAAGTGTAATTGAAAACATGAGTAACAAGAAATTATGTGAGAGGTCACCTCACAACCAATACCCCATGCTCCCTAGTCACAAATTAGGGATGGGACTCCAGGGGAAATGTTGGTTTGGGATTTTAACCTCTCTCCACTTCTCCTTCCCTTGTTCTGCCCGTTTTTGTGTGATATTTTGTGGACAGTCCCTTACCCCAACTGGAAAGCTGTGAACCCAAGATGGGGTGACAAGGTCCATTGTGTGGGACCTGTCACTGGTGCCTTGGGTAAGGGGGATGGTTATTTATAGTCACAATCAGAGGCAGAAAACAGAGACAGGTAGTTGAATAAAATACACACACACACACACCGCAATCCACCAAACAATCCAGAGTAAGTGATTGGTGGACTGTGCCCATACACCCTTGCCTGCTGAATTTTCAGAGTCTGACACTGACCGCTTAATGCTCCCTCTACTGTCCTATCATTCAGGATCCCACTGTCCTTTTGTAACTAAGCTAAGCATGTGCACCTGCATCTTCCCAACTTCATGAATGCATCTCGTCCCTCCCCATGTTCAACTCTCCCTTGTCCTTCCTAGATTGTAAGGCCCCCTGGGGCTGTCTGATTAATGACTGCTCAGTGCTGACAAGCACAATGCTGGCACTAGATAATAATCATGTTATGTTTTGCAAACCCAAGGCCTGCCAAGGAGCAGGGGAACTGTCAAGTATTACAGGAGGGATTTGGGGATGAGCCTCCCTCATAGGAGTGAAATGCCCTTTTTAAAAAAAAAATATATAAATATATATATATATATATAAACAAAACACTTTTCAATGGCTATGATCAAAAGGGGCTCCCTTGCCCCGCAGTGATTCGTACAAACCTTATGTAACCCCACCAGGCGTGGCTTTTTGTCCCCGTCCCCCCCCAAAATCCTATGTACAAATAGGGAGTCTCCCCGGGTGAGGAGTCCGATCTGGCCAATCCTGCCTGATGGATCCGTAGTACTATATAGATCTTGTCACCCAGAGGCGTGGGGCACCTTTTCTCTCTCAGGGGCGACTTTGAAATTGTGCCCAAGCTTCCAGGGCTGCAGAGCAATTGAGGGTCAGGGCGATTAAGGGGTGCACTTGGGCGGAGGAAGGAAAAGGAGGGGGGAGGTCATGGGTCTGCCTGTGCCCCCTGCCATGGATCTAACCCCTCCTTGTGTGTGTAGCTGTCCGACAGCCCGCTGGAGCCGGCGAGGCTCCTAGAGCCATTAAAGGGCAGCAAGAAGAAACTCACAAGTCCATTCCGCGCCCCGCTAGTCTTACCTGCGGTCAGGCAGAAGCTGACGGCCACAAACAGCCCCTTCATGACGCTCCCCTGGTGCAGGCGCCCGATCCAGGAATGGGACTTTCCCCCAAGGAGTACGATCGCCCCGCTGGAGCTGCGATCCGGGCTGCGGTGCTGCGCAACGGCCCTTCGCTGCTGGGATCTTTGATCCCTGCTCTTGGCCCGCGCTGCTCCGAGCACACACACACACGTGCAGCGCGCTGGCTTCTCCTCGCCCTGCCCGGGACCGCCAGGGGTAGAGGCTTCAGGGACGGGAAGTGGGCGGGGCTTATGCCATGCTCGTCACAGGGAGGGGTGACTCCGTGTATCGCGCGTGGGAGGGGGATTCCCCGCGGTCTCCCTTCAGTTTGGAGCTTTGGGAAGGTGCTGTGCGCTGGGGCGGGATGGATCGCCTCTTCTCTCGCAGGGGAAGGGATTTTCCCGGGATCGCTCTCAAGGAAATGGGAAGTTTACCAGCCTGTTGTGCTTGGGGGCGAGGCAGCAACCAGCCCTTCCCGAGTCTGGTGTGGCCCGCGGATGCTCCACAGCTGACTAGCCCAAGTTATCCGGCAGGGAAGAGCCGTTCAAAAGTTTCTCAACAAAACCAGTTTTCCCAAAGAAAAATGCTGTTTTGGGTGGAAATGAAATTTTTTTGGGGGGGGGAAAGCAGCAATCCAATGGAATGGGGAAATTGTATCTGCAGGGCGCCGTGCCCTGCCGGGGGGGCTGAGCCGCATGGCGGACACAGTCGTTTTCAGTTTGGTTCAAAAATAACTGAGCCACATTTGGGGGATTTGAAGGTTTAGCAATTCCACCCCCACCAAATTGAAAAATATTTTTCAAATGCCTGGATTTGTTGCAGGAGGAAAATCCTATTTTCCAGCTAGCCCTTTGTCCCCCGAAGGTTCAGTACCCCTTTGTGAAGTCTCCAAGAGTATATCACTCTGCCGCTTCTCTGTTGCTCTCATGCTTCTCCCTGAAGGACCCACACACTTCATGGTTTGCCCAGAGATAAGAACATGAGATCACTGCATTGATCCCAAGTGACAGAGACATAAAGGCCCTTTTTAAATGGGCCTCTCCCACTCATGAACACACAGAAATCTGCATGTTCTGGACACAGCGCACGTGTGTGCTCCTGCCTAATACACATCCCAGCTCACACACCCCCACCTCATTCCCACATACCGAGCAACCAGGGGAAACGGAGGTTGCTCCGTGTGCGTAGGGATGCGTGTGCAGCCCACCCACCTTGCACGCACCAGCACGCCCACACGCCCCCCACTCGGCAGTGCCATTTAAAAGGGGCCAAAGTAGTTCAAACGATAGCTTTTAGTGGACCAACTGTTGTTGGTGGAAATAAGCACGCTTTCGAGACACAGAACCCTTCCTCAGGCATGTAGCATAGCCAGAAGAAAAAGAAAAAACTTGCCCAGTGAGGTTGACAGTGCCCAGGACAAGTTATACCAGGCAGCCCAGTAAGCCCAGCTCTGCTCAGTATGCTTTGCTACCCGAGCTAGCACTGTGGGTGTCACTAGAGAAGCAGTGGGCATGATGGACCAGGAGCCGCTGTTGAGCTGAGGGAAGGACAGTACTGCCCACTGTATGCCCTCCCTCAAGTGCTAGAGGTAGCTAGGCAGCTTCTCAGCACAACCCAAGTAGGTGAAGTGTGGGGCATCTTAAGAGAGAGTTTTTTGAGCCAGTTAGTGAGGGGAGAGCCTCTCAGGCACAATTGGATTATTCCACAGCACTCCAAGCAACACTGTGGTATTGCAGGTGGCACTGGGGCATCAGCCGGTGGCAGTCTTTCTCGCAAATTATTATTATAATTATTATTAACAAACATTTATATAGTGCCAGCAGTGTACCTGGCACTTTACAAAGTAATAAAATAGACACGGTCCCTGCCCCTAGGGCTTACAATCTGAGAGACAGGAG
>QEPC01004474.1:1708823-1721746 GCA_003113815.1 Sphenodon punctatus
GAGAGCAATAGAGGTCAGGAGGCGGGAGGGGATTGGGTCAAGAGGGCAGATGGAGGGGTTGGAGGAAGAGAGCAAAGAGGAGATTTCCTTAAGGGAGGCCGGGGGGAAGGAGGCGAGGAGAGAGGATCTTATCGATCTTCGAGGTGAAGAATGATGCGAGATCCTGAGCAGAAAAGGAAGAGGGTGAAGGGGTGCAGGGGGGCTTGAGTAGGGAGTTGAAGGTAGAGAAGAGGCGGTGAGGGTCGCGAGAGTAGGATTCTATCCTGGAGGCATAATAGTGTTGCCTCGCCATGGAGATAGCAGAAGAGAGGGAGGAGAGGGAGAATTTATAGTGGAAGAAGTCAGGGTGGGAACGGGATTTGCGCCAGAGGTGTTCGGCAGCCCGGGAGAACAGAGACCTATTCTCTCATCTGCCCCCAACCATTTGAGTTAAAGGGCTGTTCCCAAAAGTAGCAACAAGCAAAGTATTGTTAATGGTGTCCATTTCCCTCCTTGGTTAAACAGGTTTCTCTTCCACAGTATCACTCCTGCCAATCCTGTTAGACCTCTACTCACCTGTCATCCTGGTACATCAGGTGGACAAGACTCAAATTACCCAAGTCCAAAAGCAAAGGAATGTAGCAGGGGAGAGCCCCTGTGGGCTCTTTAAGAGGCAGCCAGGGTCAGCCACGTGACTGGGTTAGCAATGCTAAAGGGGCTGCTAGGAGTGCAGGACAGCACCTAATTGGCTCGTACCTGGCTTTGGTCAGCTCTGGGAACAAAGCCTGAGAAAACCTCAGAGCTATAGGAGAGACTGGAGGAGTTCTGAGGGGGCTTTGTTGTTGCTTGAGGCACTAGTCAGAGCAGGGAGGGTTGTCTGGCTGGATTGAAAGAGAGACAGTCAGGGGTAGGAGCTGGAAAATGGAGCTCTGTCTCTAGCTAAACTCAGAGACTGGGGCTGGGTTTTAGTAGGCATGCTGAGAACCAAAGGAAGAGTGCTTGGCCCAGAAACCCAAATGACTAAGGCATTATGAGTAAGCCAGAAGGTGATTCCTAGCATTAGAGAGAGAAATGGTGTGGGTCAGAGGCTGAAGGCCTGGCCAAAATATAAATTAATACCCCTTCAAGCTCCCTGTCCCTTTATAAAGAGACATGGCACAAACAAGAGTTTTATATTCCACTTGCAGGTCAGTTTTAAAAGAGTCCCTCAGCTGTGGGTAACGTTTGAGCCACATTTCAGGAAAAGAGTTTTCTCTGCAGCATCAGCGTAGCAAAAAGTCATTCTCCTGATGATTCACTGATGTCAGCATGCAATTGTGGGAAGGGAAATGGGTTCAGAAGGGCAGCAAAGGGGGCTGCCTATGGCATTTCAGAAAGTGATGCCATAGGCAGTTGCTGTAGTGGAAACAGGAAGCTCCTTCTAGGAACTGCTTGTGGGTTATATTTTAGTTCATCCTTACCTTCACAACTGGTCACTTCAAGCTTGTCTGACACCCGTAGGCACACAATCCCTGAGACTGGTTGTTGTAGAAATTTGAAAACATGAATTGCATGAGGAGAGGTTGAAGGATTTGGGTATGGTCAGCTTGGGGAAAAGAAGACTAAGGCGGAGCTAGAACAACAGTTTACAAATATTTGAAAGGCTGCGTAGCAGAGTGCTGTGGGCAGGTTGTTGCAGGATGAGGCCCACAGTGCCTTAGCACTCTGCTACTAAGACCACTTTCACACCACCTCTCCCGTGCATATTTTGGTTCTGCGGGAGCCAGAATCTGCGTGGGGTTTGGCCAGTCAGAAAGCCCCCACCGCGCCGTTTTGCCAACAAACACACGCAGTGATACAGAGCTACAGGACCCACAAGCAGTTCCTTGAAGGAGCTTCCTGTTTCCACTACAATGACTGCCTGTCGCATCACTTTCTAAAATGCCATAGGCAGCCCCTTTGCTGGCCTCCTGAACCGATTTCCCATCCCACAACTGCATGCGGACATCAGTGAATCATGCTGACTTCAGGAAAAAACCCACAAGAAGTGCGGTGTGTAAAATGATGATATTAACCAGAATCCACACCATAGCCAAGCACTGGAAGGCCTTAACGGGATTGGAGGAAACAGTCTGGCTGCAAAAGCTATGGCAGGTATTGTCAATGGAGAGAATCTCGGCGGGCATCCACGACAAACACGAGAACTTTTTACCAAACTTGAAATCCGTGTTGGACTCTGCTAACGGAAAAAATAAACATAGAAGCAGATAAACATGCCATCAACTTACATTTAATTCTTAATTTTATATATATATAATATATATATTTTAAAAAGCAGCCGCGTGTGGGGGCTTTTAGACTGGCCGAACCCCGTGCAGATTCTGGCTCCCGCAGTCTTTTGCGGAACCAATATGCATGGGGGAAGGTGGTGTGAAAGTGGTCTGAGTCAGAACCAGCAGAGAGAAGGTTAACCTGCACGGCGCAAGAGATCATGTGACTGGAAGTGGGTGGGTCACATGACCCTGGTTGGGGCTTAAGATGGGGGGGGGGGAACAGAAGCATGATTAGTTAGACCTTAGAGCTACTCGAAGGAGGAGCTCCTGGATCGTCTGGAGCCGCTCTGCTGGGGAGGTTGGCGAGATCCCTGACCCTGCTTAAGGAAAGGGCGGTGGTTCAGAAAGGCCTTGAGGGGCAGGGCTTTGGGACAGTGAGGGCCTCAGAAGCCCAAGGCAGCCTGTGGAGGGGCAGGGAACCCTATGGGTAGGAGGATGGCATTCTGAGGGCAGGCTGTGGGGAGCCCTGAAAAACAAACAAGCCTGGGTGTGAGTGTTGCTGTGTTTGTAGAGGGTACAGGGGTGTGGGTGAGCTGGTAACCATAGAGTGTGTGTGTGGAAAGAAGATTCAGCTCTTGGGGTGGGAGCCCTGAGAAACAAAAGCTGGAAGCCCTAGGGAAACGGGGTAGACTCTAGTGCTGGGTGGCAGACATACTAGCGAGGTAGTGGGTGAGATCTAACCAGCTCTTGGGGCAAGGAGCCCTGGGAAGCAAGAGCTGGTGGTTCTTCTTCTAGAAGGAGGCAGATGACCATCAGGAGGACACTAGAAAGGAAGAGACTACCTTGGGCTGAGTGGAGACGGCCAAGGGGCAATGGACTGTGAACTGAGCAGTCATCCCTCTGGAATTGAGAACATCAGAGTGAGTGTGACAGAAAGAGAGAGAGAACAGCCTACAGATCAGGAAGTCAAGGCAGCAGCTAGCAAAACCGTGCGTTGTGCCGGTCCTGAGAGGACTTGTGGTCGGGCTGGGCCGCCAACCTGTCGGAGGCTACTATTAAAGGAGATGGGCTGCTTTTAGACCGGGCATGCCCACATGGTTCTATCCACCCCCCACAAGCCCAGACACCTGTCTGAAGGCAACATGGGTGGAGGTGCACTCCAGAGACCCACACGCCGCTCACCAGTACCCCCACATGGAGCAACCTGGATTTCCCCCAGTTTCTCCGTGTGGGGGCACAGGTGGGCAGTGCGTGGGTGCGGGCACATGCCCATCCCCTACCGTGTGAATGCCCCACCCCTCACGGGACGTGCACTGGGGCTCCCCCCATTTCATGGTTTTGGGGGGTTCCCTTCATTTCCCTCTGGGATATTGCCTTTCTCTGTTTTGCTCCACCCATTTCCCAAGAGTAAGGAAATGGGTGGAGCCCCAGTGCACGTCCGGGGCTCCATAGTCAGTTCGTAGTCCATTGTCTCTTGGTCACTCCCATTTCCCAAGAGTAAGGAAATGGGTGGAGCCCCAGTGCACGTCCGGGGCTCCATAGTCAGTTCNGCATTAGAGAGAGAAATGGTGTGGGTCAGAGGCTGAAGGCCTGGCCAAAATATAAATTAATACCCCTTCAAGCTCCCTGTCCCTTTATAAAGAGACATGGCACAAACAAGAGTTTTATATTCCACTTGCAGGTCAGTTTTAAAAGAGTCCCTCAGCTGTGGGTAACGTTTGAGCCACATTTCAGGAAAAGAGTTTTCTCTGCAGCATCAGCGTAGCAAAAAGTCATTCTCCTGATGATTCACTGATGTCAGCATGCAATTGTGGGAAGGGAAATGGGTTCAGAAGGGCAGCAAAGGGGGCTGCCTATGGCATTTCAGAAAGTGATGCCATAGGCAGTTGCTGTAGTGGAAACAGGAAGCTCCTTCTAGGAACTGCTTGTGGGTTATATTTTAGTTCATCCTTACCTTCACAACTGGTCACTTCAAGCTTGTCTGACACCCGTAGGCACACAATCCCTGAGACTGGTTGTTGTAGAAATTTGAAAACATGAATTGCATGAGGAGAGGTTGAAGGATTTGGGTATGGTCAGCTTGGGGAAAAGAAGACTAAGGCGGAGCTAGAACAACAGTTTACAAATATTTGAAAGGCTGCGTAGCAGAGTGCTGTGGGCAGGTTGTTGCAGGATGAGGCCCACAGTGCCTTAGCACTCTGCTACTAAGACCACTTTCACACCACCTCTCCCGTGCATATTTTGGTTCTGCGGGAGCCAGAATCTGCGTGGGGTTTGGCCAGTCAGAAAGCCCCCACCGCGCCGTTTTGCCAACAAACACACGCAGTGATACAGAGCTACAGGACCCACAAGCAGTTCCTTGAAGGAGCTTCCTGTTTCCACTACAATGACTGCCTGTCGCATCACTTTCTAAAATGCCATAGGCAGCCCCTTTGCTGGCCTCCTGAACCGATTTCCCATCCCACAACTGCATGCGGACATCAGTGAATCATGCTGACTTCAGGAAAAAACCCACAAGAAGTGCGGTGTGTAAAATGATGATATTAACCAGAATCCACACCATAGCCAAGCACTGGAAGGCCTTAACGGGATTGGAGGAAACAGTCTGGCTGCAAAAGCTATGGCAGGTATTGTCAATGGAGAGAATCTCGGCGGGCATCCACGACAAACACGAGAACTTTTTACCAAACTTGAAATCCGTGTTGGACTCTGCTAACGGAAAAAATAAACATAGAAGCAGATAAACATGCCATCAACTTACATTTAATTCTTAATTTTATATATATATAATATATATATTTTAAAAAGCAGCCGCGTGTGGGGGCTTTTAGACTGGCCGAACCCCGTGCAGATTCTGGCTCCCGCAGTCTTTTGCGGAACCAATATGCATGGGGGAAGGTGGTGTGAAAGTGGTCTGAGTCAGAACCAGCAGAGAGAAGGTTAACCTGCACGGCGCAAGAGATCATGTGACTGGAAGTGGGTGGGTCACATGACCCTGGTTGGGGCTAAGATGGGGGGGCGGGAACAGAAGCATGATTAGTTAGACCTTAGAGCTACTCGAAGGAGGAGCTCCTGGATCGTCTGGAGCCGCTCTGCTGGGGAGGTTGGCGAGATCCCTGACCCTGCTTAAGGAAAGGGCGGTGGTTCAGAAAGGCCTTGAGGGGCAGGGCTTTGGGACAGTGAGGGCCTCAGAAGCCCAAGGCAGCCTGTGGAGAGGCAGGGAACCCTATGGGTAGGAGGATGGCATTCTGAGGGCAGGCTGTGGGGAGCCCTGAAAAACAAACAAGCCTGGGTGTGAGTGTTGCTGTGTTTGTAGAGGGTACAGGGGTGTGGGTGAGCTGGTAACCATAGAGTGTGTGTGTGGAAAGAAGATTCAGCTCTTGGGGTGGGAGCCCTGAGAAACAAAAGCTGGAAGCCCTAGGGAAACGGGGTAGACGCTAGTGCTGGGTGGCAGACATACTAGCGAGGTAGTGGGTGAGATCTAACCAGCTCTTGGGGCAAGGAGCCCTGGGAAGCAAGAGCTGGTGGTTCTTCTTCTAGAAGGAGGCAGATGACCATCAGGAGGACACTAGAAAGGAAGAGACTACCTTGGGCTGAGTGGAGACGGCCAAGGGGCAATGGACTGTGAACTGAGCAGTCATCCCTCTGGAATTGAGAACATCAGAGTGAGTGTGACAGAAAGAGAGAGAGAACAGCCTACAGATCAGGAAGTCAAGGCAGCAGCTAGCAAAACCGTGCGTTGTGCCGGTCCTGAGAGGACTTGTGGTCGGGCTGGGCCGCCAACCTGTCGGAGGCTACTATTAAAGGAGATGGGCTGCTTTTAGACCGGGCATGCCCACATGGTTCTATCCACCCCCCACAAGCCCAGGCACCTGTCTGAAGGCAACATGGGTGGAGGTGCACTCCAGAGACCCACACGCCGCTCACCAGTACCCCCACATGGAGCAACCTGGATTTCCCCCAGTTTCTCCGTGTGGGGGCACAGGTGGGCAGTGCGTGGGTGCGGGCACATGCCCATCCCCTACCGTGTGAATGCCCCACCCCTCACGGGACGTGCACTGGGGCTCCCCCCATTTCATGGTTTTGGGGGGTTCCCTTCATTTCCCTCTGGGATATTGCCTTTCTCTGTTTTGCTCCACCCATTTCCCAAGAGTAAGGAAATGGGTGGAGCCCCAGTGCACGTCCGGGGCTCCATAGTCAGTTCGTAGTCCATTGTCTCTTGGTCACTCCCATTTCCCAAGAGTAAGGAAATGGGTGGAGCCCCAGTGCACGTCCGGGGCTCCATAGTCAGTTCGTAGTCCATTGTCCCTTGGTCACTCCCATTTCCCAAGAGTAAGGAAATGGGTGGAGCCCCAGTGCACGTCCGGGGCTCCATAGTCAGTTCGTAGTCCATTGTCCCTTGGTCACTCCCATTTCCCAAGAGTAAGGAAATGGGTGGAGCCCCAGTGCACGTCCGGGGCTCCATAGTCAGTTCGTAGTCCATTGTCCCTTGGTCACTCCCATTTCCCAAGAGTAAGGAAATGGGTGGAGCCCCAGTGCACGTCCGGGGCTCCATAGTCAGTTCGTAGTCCATTGTCCCTTGGTCACTCCCATTTCCCAAGAGTAAGGAAATGGGTGGAGCCCCAGTGCACGTCCGGGGCTCCATAGTCAGTTCGTAGTCCATTGTCCCTTGGTCACTCCCATTTCCCAAGAGTAAGGAAATGGGTGGAGCCCCAGTGCACGTCCGGGGCTCCATAGTCAGTTCGTAGTCCATTGTCCCTTGGTCACTCCCATTTCCCAAGAGTAAGGAAATGGGTGGAGCCCCAGTGCACGTCCGGGGCTCCATAGTCAGTTCGTAGTCCATTGTCCCTTGGTCACTCCCATTTCCCAAGAGTAAGGAAATGGGTGGAGCCCCAGTGCACGTCCGGGGCTCCATAGTCAGTTCGTAGTCCATTGTCCCTTGGTCACTCCCATTTCCCAAGAGTAAGGAAATGGGTGGAGCCCCAGTGCACGTCCGGGGCTCCATAGTCAGTTCGTAGTCCATTGTCCCTTGGTCACTCCCATTTCCCAAGAGTAAGGAAATGGGTGGAGCCCCAGTGCACGTCCGGGGCTCCATAGTCAGTTCGTAGTCCATTGTCCCTTGGTCACTCCCATTTCCCAAGAGTAAGGAAATGGGTGGAGCCCCAGTGCACGTCCGGGGCTCCATAGTCAGTTCGTAGTCCATTGTCCCTTGGTCACTCCCATTTCCCAAGAGTAAGGAAATGGGTGGAGCCCCAGTGCACGTCCGGGGCTCCATAGTCAGTTCGTAGTCCATTGTCCCTTGGTCACTCCCATTTCCCAAGAGTAAGGAAATGGGTGGAGCCCCAGTGCACGTCCGGGGCTCCATAGTCAGTTCGTAGTCCATTGTCCCTTGGTCACTCCCATTTCCCAAGAGTAAGGAAATGGGTGGAGCCCCAGTGCACGTCCGGGGCTCCATAGTCAGTTCGTAGTCCATTGTCCCTTGGTCACTCCCATTTCCCAAGAGTAAGGAAATGGGTGGAGCCCCAGTGCACGTCCGGGGCTCCATAGTCAGTTCGTAGTCCATTGTCCCTTGGTCACTCCCATTTCCCAAGAGTAAGGAAATGGGTGGAGCCCCAGTGCACGTCCGGGGCTCCATAGTCAGTTCGTAGTCCATTGTCCCTTGGTCACTCCCATTTCCCAAGAGTAAGGAAATGGGTGGAGCCCCAGTGCACGTCCGGGGCTCCATAGTCAGTTCGTAGTCCATTGTCCCTTGGTCACTCCCATTTCCCAAGAATAAGACGTTGCATCCCCTAAACCTACCAGGGTAATAGCCATTAATGGACCTACTCTCCAAGAACGTACCCAATCCTTTTTTAAATCCAGCTATATTACCGGCCTTGACCGCAACAAATTCTGGCAACAAATTCCACAAGTTAATTGTGTGTTGAGTGAAAAAATACTTTCTTTTATTTGTTTTAAATCTGCTACCAGTTAGTTTCATGGAGTGTCCCTTAGTTCTAGTACTATTTGAGACGGTAAATATAATAACTGTTCCCTATTTACTAATTCCACACTACTCATGATTTTATAAGCTTCGATCATATCCCTTCTTGGTCGTCTCTTCTCCAAGCTGAAGAGCCTTAACCTGTCAAGCCTCTCTCTTTGTACAGGAGCCATTCCATACCCTTTATAATTTTTGTTGCTCTTCTCTGTACCTTCTCTAGTTCTACTACATCTTTTTTGAGATGGGCCAGGCCGGACTTAGGAATTTTGTGCCCCTAGGCCCTTCTCAGGCTGCTACCCCCAAGCCAAGCCCCGTCCCCAAGCTGCGTGTTCATGGGTGGGGGAGCCCTGTCTGAACAGCGCGTGCGCCTGTGGTGAGTGGGGGTGCGTGCACATGCCCACCTAGCACACATCCCCATTTACACACACACCCTCGTCCCCACACACGGGGAAAACGGCGGTTGTTCCGTGGGTGCGGATGAGTGGGGGGGTGAGTGGGGGTGCATGCACACACCCACCTAACACGCATCTCCATTCACACACACCCCCTCGTCCCCACACACGGGGAAAACGGCGGTTGCTCCGTGGGTGTGGATGAGTTGGGGGGTGAGTGGGATGCATGTGTGACCATGTGCCCATCTCACTCACACACTGGCATGCCTACGGACCCCCCACACAGCGGAGCTGGACCGTTCTCACAACACTCACCCTTCCAGCCCCGCATGAATTTTTAAAAATATATTCTTAGAAAGGGTTGGAAGAAACTGTCATTCTGAGGGGGAGAGTGCTTTTTATACTAGAGGTGCTCGAGACCATCATGTGTCTATTATTTGAATATGGTGAGCATGCACAACCCAGTTGTGAGAATGTTGGGAGCCATCTCGAAGAACCTTCTTTAAAAGGCAACAACCTTCTGGACGCTCACATGGGGAGGAGTTGTTTGTAAATGAACAGCTTTATGGGGGGCAGCAATCTTGGCACCAGCGCCATCCTGCTCCATTGTGGTTTTTTCCCCTTTTCTCCCTGCACAGCTAGAGGCTGCTGCCCACAGCTAAAGCCTGCTGCCTCGGTCTCCATCCTTCACCTTCCTCTGCCGTCTGCCTGCTAGCAGCAGGACACAATCGAAGTTCAATTGTGTCCTGCTGCTAGCAGGCAGACGGCAGAGGAAGGTGAAGGATGGAGACCGAGGCAGCAGGCTTTAGCTGTGGGCAGCAGCCTCTAGCTGTGCAGGGAGAAAAGGGGAAAAAACCACAATGGAGCAGGATGGCGCTGGCGCCAAGATTGCTGCCCCCCAGAAAATGCCAAGGCCTGGGCCTAGGGGTCCTGCTCCTAAGTCCGGGCCTGGAGATGGGACAACCAGAGCTGCACACAGTACTCAAGGTGCAGTCACACAACTGATAGATATAGAGGTATTATGATATTTTCAGTTTTATTCTCTATCCCTTTCCGAATAATTCCTAACGTTCTGTTTGCTTTTTTTGGTTGCTGCCGCACTGAGCTGTGAATTCCAATGCATTGTCCACAATGACACCAAAATCCTTTTCCTGAGTGGTTACTCCTAATTTAGAACCCAGCATTATGTATATATAGTTTGGATTATTTTTCCCTATGTGCATCACTTTGCACTTGTCAACATTAAATTTAATCTGCCATTTAGTTGCCCAGTCACCCAAGTCTTGTAAGATCCTCCTGCAATTCTTCACAGTCTGTTTGGAAAACTCACAAAAAATGTAAGCCAGAACATCTTGGTCTCAGGGGACACTATGGCCTTTTTCACATGGACGCCCTCCACCCTCGCACACATGTGTGAGGAACGCCCATGTGAACGCCGTGGTGGGTGCGGGGGGATGAGTGGACACCTGTGGGAATGCCGTGGGTGGGGGCGCATGCATGCTCCCGTGCGTCACCCACCTCCACCCATGCACAGAGCAACGGGCACCAATGTCCGATGGTCCATGTGTGGAGGTGGTTGGGGGTCCATGGGAACACACACCCCATGCACAACCCATCGTAACACAAACACACCCCGCACCGATGGCCCATTTGAAAAGGGCTTTTGTAAACCACTGACATGGAACAGAAGGAGAAAATACTATATTTCTATTACAACCGGACTTAGTGGTCCCAACCTTTGTTAACAACATAGGGTGTTAACGAATGAGACAACAGCCTGGTGCATGTTCAGTCCGTGCAGCCCCCACTCACATGTTTAGCGTGTCCAGCCTAATAAATGGGCAACCCCCTGTGTGTATTTCATACGCTTTCAAGCAGCCCCCACTGGCAGAGTCAGTGATTGCAGAGAGAGGGGCAGGAAGCAGTCTTTCCTTGGTGTTCTAGAATCTCTGCCCATAACTCTATGGTGCTGGTGGACCTGTACATGCAGAGGTGCTGCATGCAACCTAATCGACGGGACATTGACACATGGGTGCACGTTAGCCTGCATTCATCCACATGGCGGGCTCCACATTCTCAGAGACCCTGTCATGAGTGGGGACTGTGGGTCCAGTGGGTGGAGGCCATGTGGCCGGTGGAGGGAAAACTTAATAAAGGGGGCAGGTGGACACCCAACTGGTGTGGGCTAACGTCTCATTTGTTTACACCCGTAGAAACAGACAAAACAGTAGCCCAGATTAGCCCCCTCCAGATGGGTGGCCACTTTTCCGTCTGTTAGGTGGCTGCCAAATATTTGCTCACGCCTGCCCCGCAGCCTCCACTCACAGCATCCCAGCAAATGTGGAGCCCACCGTGTGGGCAAACCTTGGCTGATGTGGGCCAGTGTGACCACCTCTCATCAGGGCGCGCGTAGCTTCTGTGCACGTTCAGGCCCGCCAGGACCATAGAGTTCCGGGTGAAGCACCTGAGCGGTTCGGGGAGTGACCACGTTTTGGTTGGGGCAGGCGGTCCACCTGGCCATCTGTCTGGTTCATTGTATGGAATCTGCAAATGGTAGCTGCGTGAGGGCTCCATGGAGCAACCCCTGACTCCAGTGAGCTAATCTCTTGTCTGTTAACACCCCCTCTCTGCTCTGAACAGCTCATAGACAAGGCGGTTCCACGTATAACTGTAGATCTGTGGCTATCCTCCAGGATAAACCCAGGATTGCTATAGGCAGAGCAATAGGTGCTGCCCCACATCCTGGCAGCAGGTGTGAATTTACACATGATTTTTTCCATACGCATGTGCAAACACCCTAGCAAGAACAGACAGCCAACAGCTAAGAAAGGAAAATGAGATCTAGAGAAGGGCATTAACCAAGCTACATGTTCTACTGACTCCCAGCCTAGTACCCTACCTGCACTCCTTGAAGCCAGCCTTCTGTGATTTGATCCCTAGTTACAAATTGTAGACTTACCTTCTTGTGCAGCTATGTTCTTCCCTAACGCAAGTAGGTGCTAGAGCAAGAAAATTATTGCGATGGGAAAAGGATTTCCCTGCTATATACTCTCCCCTTCCCCCAACAAACTTTTTCATTCTCTCTCCCCCACCCCCCACAAAAAAATGGTCCTTCTTACTAATTATTTCCAGAAAATGTTGCTGTTGGATTTGGAACATCTGCCAGTAGTCGGCACAGAAGGCCAACATTAACAGCATTATAATCTTCTGGGAAAGGATCATACCTCCTAATATTTCAAGCCGCCAAAGAGGGACATAGGCCCTGCCCCTCACGCACACATGCATGCACAGACATGCACACCCACTCGCACACACAAACGCTCATGCCTGACCATGCAGCTCCCCCATCCTAAAAGTGCTGATGGGCACTGGCAGCAACCTAGCACTATTGAGGAGAGGAGAGGGTTCTGGCTGTAGCAGCTCAGGCACTCAGGTGGCACCCACTGCCTGGCAAAAGTGGGACTCCTATTATCTTGCAAATACAAGGCAAGACTGCTGAAAGATTCTGCTTAGAGTGGCTTGTCTAGGCCAATTGTGACTGCTCTGCCCTGGGGTATGCTGGTGTCACAGCAGAGGTAAAGTTCCACGGAGCTTTTCCACTGGTTTGCCATGTAGTACAGCCAATCCCGTGTCACAATAACCAAATTGTAAGCCCTCCACTGGATTCTGACTGGCTGCTTTCCACGAGTTCTTCTGGGCATGTAAAAGGGGGAGGCAACGAGTTTGGGTGGTCTGAATGTACGAGAGGGCATCAGCCCAGGAATAAGGAGAACAGTATTCAGACCCTGCTTCAGGCACTGACCCGATGTACAACCTTTGGCAAATATTAATGTTGTTATTATTAGGATTTATATACCACAAGCAATGTACCTTGCCCTGAGCATTCATTAAATAGAGACAGGTCCCTGCCCCACAGAGCTTACAATAAGGGAGGGGGAGACAAGGGAGGGGGGAACATAGAGACAGAAGCTGCGAAGTCACAGGTGCGCGTACTTAGTTTAGCAATGGGGGAAAAGGGGGCCCTGAATGAAAGGACAGTAGAGGAAGCATCCGTGAGCAAAGCCTGATGAAACTGGGAAGTTTTCAAAAGGGATTGGGAGAGAGGGAACAACACAAATACGTTCAGGGGGGAAGAGCGCTGCGTGGGAGACGGGTGAAGATGATTCAGGGAGCAGGAAATTCAGGGGCAGGTGAGGTTGGTGACAGAGGATGATCAAAACTCCTGGGTGGGAATGTAGCAGGAAGCAAGTGCTGAAAGATAGTAGGAGCAAGGTCACGAAGCCACGCCCCCCCCCCCCCCCCCCCCCCCCCCCCCCC
>QEPC01004474.1:1757962-1796474 GCA_003113815.1 Sphenodon punctatus
CCCTGCTCCCAACCAGGCGGTGGGGGGTGGGCGAGGACGCACTCTGGGCAGCTGTAGCAGTGGTGGGGCTGCTTTGCAGGATATGGATGATAGCCGCCTCCGCCCGCCAACGGCTCTTAGCCCTTTGGTGCCGCCCTCAGGGCAACTCCCCTTTCTGTTGTTACCTGGGGGGGTGGAGCACATACAGCCACAGGTGTAGTCCAGACAGCAACCAGCACACAGCCCACAGCTGCCGCCCCCCTTCCAGGCCAGCCCAATGAGCTTTCAGACAGTCTCTAGAGAAATGGTGTCTGAGAGGTGACAGTCCTGTATCCTAGGGCTCATGTCAAACCAGTATGGGGTTGCTGAGCTCTACTCCAGGCATGTTGGCACAAAAAAAGAGATCTGGACAAAATGGAGACAGTGAAGATGAGGGCCCCCAAAATGGTAAAGGATGAGAAACTTGTAAAAAAACTAAGCATTTCATGGACAAGACAAGACCTACCCACCACCCTCTGCACAGGACTTGGACTCTACAGGACAGCAACTATGACGGAAGGCCAAGCAGATAAAGTCAAAAGGGTCCTGATGTGAAATGGAGTAAAGGCAAATAAAAGCAAATAATGGGAAGCCTTCTAACGGGAAGGTCTGACTATGAGTGGATTTTATGTTCTGTTGTATCGTGCTCGGCGTGCCACCTGGTAGTGGGGTACTATTAAAAATAAAAGTTATCAAGCCACACACTCTATAGTTAGTTATTAGTTAAGGCAGTCCTCGTAATGGAGTTAAAATCACTAACGTTCCATTCATTCTAAAACTGGGATGATTTCTCCCATCACTGGGAAATTTGGTAGGGAGGCTTGATTGGGTGAGGGGTAAAATCTGTACAAATGTCAAGCAAATTGGATGAAGAACAAAAGAGTTAGACATTTGATTTTTGGAGGCAGAATGACATTTTCTTCCCTATGCAACTTTTTTTGCAGATGGAGACTTAGTTCTGGGAGCAGTATTACGAAATCTAGCCGTGTTGGAAAAATTTAAGTGTGACCGGAATCGATTGTTTTTAGTTTTTGAAAATCCATTGTATAGTTCTGATGTTTTGCTTGGCAAATTTGAAGAGTGAGAAAGCAGCTTCTCCTGTCTGTTTCGCTAAAGTTCTGTTGAATGTGAGGCAGTAATAAGTTTTGGGGAAGGTTACTGTTGTACGAACCCGAGTGACATTTATTGCAGGCTACTTTACAGATGAGAGTTTAGGGGAGCTTATTACACCCAAGGGGAGTTTATTGCACCTCATTGTTTTTACAGACACATGGGAAGTTTATTAAATGCTATGGACAGAACCGAGATGGGGTTAAAGGGAAACTGGCTGGCTACTCCAGTTGTCAAGCAAACTCCCCAGCAGGTGTACTGGCAAGGCACAAGGAATGCTGATGGGAAACACCGATTGGAAGTAATAGGGCTTTGGGAATGCCAGTAACCCTTAAAGAGCAGTAAACCAATACAATGGCTGATGCTTAACTGAAAAAACAAAGTGGGAGTGGGAGAGTGTAGCAGGGAGGGGTCCCCCAGGGCCACACGGGGCACTGGGGCATCACTCAGGGGAAATCAGCTCACCCCCTGCTACGCCATGTCCGCCTAGAGCATCGGCAGAACCCCCTCCTTCCAGGCAGGGGGTACCCTCTCAAGACACAACACAATCGGGAGGGTCTTAGTCTACTGTTCTTTATTGGACACCACCCATGTCAAGCGTACCTGGGGCTGCCAGCTCAGTTGCCTCCACCCTACAGGCCCAGGTCCAACTCTACTGACTCAGGAGCAACACAACAACCAACCTCCCAGAGTCCAGCCAGCCAGGCCTTCAACCTCCAGGCTCTGGCCAAGCCTTCCCCAGGCAAGAGGCTCCCTCCTGGGCACAACCTCTCCCACTTGCCTGGGTCCCACTGGTTCTCCAGTCTTCAGCACCCTGAAGAGCATAGAGCAGCAAGGCTTTCTCAGGGAGATGTTGCTTCTTCGACTCCCTGGCAGAGACAGAGCCCATTCAGACATGTGTTTAAATCGCACAACTGCGGTGGCGGCATCATGCGATTTAAAGAACCCCGCACTTCTGGGTTGGTGTGACTGCGGTGAGCGCACACATTTCCACCTAGCCCGAATTTTTGGAGCGCGGTTTGAAAAGCTGCTCGGAGCAACTTTTCAAACCGCACTTCAAACATTCGGGCTAGGCGGAAATGTGCGCGCTCACCGCAGTCACACCAACCCAGAAGTGCGGGGTTCTTTAAATTGCACGATGCCGCCACCGCAGCTGTGCGATTTAAACACACGTCTGAATGGGCCCATAGTTCTTCCTCACTCAGTCTTTCTCTTATGCAGGCAGAGTGGGCGTGGCCTGGCTTTCACACCCTGCCCACGCTGTCACAGGGGTTTCTTAGCCTGTTCACCCCACAGGCTCTTCCCCAGCTATGGGGTTGGCTCTGCCACACCCCTAGGCGGGTTCAGCCCTCTGTCTGACCCCCACAACCCCCCTTCTTAAAGAGGCAGCAGCCCCGCAGGACTGCTCCCTGCTACAAAGAGGATCTGAAATGCCAAAGATGTGGTGGGTGGCGGAGGGGGGGCTAAAAGGCCAGGAAAGGGGGGGAGGGAGATATGCAGAGGAAATGGAAAGATGTGGAGGGAAGCTGGGTGGAATGACAGGTAGGAGGTCATTCAGAGCACCTAGAATTATGGAGGGAGAGGGAGCTGGGTTGTTGAATAAGACCACTGAGAGCAGCTGGTATGACACAGGGCTGGGTGGGATGACAGGTAGGAAAATGCCAAGAGTGCTGGTGTGATGAGCAGCTGGGCAGAATAATGGCTAGGAGGCCCCCGGGAGTGATTGGGGGGTCGGCAGGGTGTAATTATGGGTAGGAGGTCTCTAGAAGCGGCTGAAATGATGGGAAGCTGGGTGGAATGACATGTCCAGAGGGGGTGCGGCTGGAATGATATTGGGGGGGGAGGGTAGAGTGTCGGGTGCAAGGATTCGGCCCCTTCACTGTCTTTCTACTTCCTCTCTGTGGCTTCCTCACTCCCCACCCCCCGTTCCTGGCGAAGGAAGAGAGTCGAGAGAGACTGTATGGAGTTAGGTGGATTGAGGAACTTTACATGACAGAATTCCTTTAGGCATGTAATTGACACAGATGGGAGCTGCAAGGGAAAAGCTCCAATGAGGAGGGGTCTGCAAAGCAATCTCCCTTCTTTCCCCCACCTTTCTGTGAAATTGAGGTGGCAGCTCCCCAGAGGAAAAAAAAGCCACTGGTGAAAGTGAAAGAGCTGTGGCTGACAGGGAAACTCCCTGGCTGGCTGCTCTGGTGAACAAGTAAACTCCCCAGCAGGTGAAACTGACAAGGCTACTGCTCCCAGTTTTGAACCGAACCCGGGAAAGTGACAAAGCTTGGGGCTGCAAGAGAAGCTCTTCAAAAGGAGGGGTCTTCGAAGCAATCTCCCTCTCCGCCACTGTTCCCTCCCACAGTGAAACGGACATGTATAAAGGGTCTTGGAGCAAGATGGCAGGGGCTGGTGTCAGAAAATGCAGATCTAAAAGGTTTGCTACACTGTTCTGGAAAAAATCCACCAACCCAGTGTTAGAGATGTGTCCTTGCCAGACCATCAAGCCTGGAGGCTTCAGGGAGCAAAGAAGTGGTGTAGGACTGGAGTAGGACATGAAATAAACTGCATCCACAATTATTTCTCAAGAGTGGCCATTCACTAGGGGTGGGACTCCAGGCAAATTATCGGTTACCGGTTTTATCGGTATCGGATTAATCCGATATCGGATTTATCGGTATATCGGTTTTTTAACATTGCAGATTTTTCAGATTTTTAACATTGTGGCCATTGTTAAAATGGCCGCGATGTTAAAGATCCGAAAAATCAGCAATGTTAAAAAAACGATATACCGATACCGATATTATCAGTATTATCAGATTAATCCAATATCGCCAATTATCAGCATTATCGGATTAATCCAATACTGATAGTCCCATCCCTACCATTCGCTTACCTTTAGTCTTACTGAAAAAAACAGATCTTCTGAGGTGAGAGTTTGCTAAATTGTACAGTGGTACACTAAAATGTGTGGCAAGGCAGGACGTTCCCAAATAAACAGCTGTACTAAGTCCCCCCTCCCAACCCACCCTTAACCCTCCCCTCCACCAAATGCTTGGTGGAAGAGCCAGGTCTTACACTGAGAGTGGAATATGAGAAGACTTGGGCTGAAGCGGATCCCCGCAGGAGGAGAGTTCCACAGCCCCAGAGCGGCCAGCGAGAACACCTGCCTGTCGGTCCTCACCCATCTGTGTGTCTGTCAAACATTCGGGCGGGGACCCACTCCATCATTTTACACAGGGCTCCAACTTTCCTGTATCCAGCACTGCCAAGGAGGGCAGCATGGCTGTAGGGAACAACCTTGCATGAGCAGAATCTGAGGGAAAGGGAATGGGGACATAATGGATGGGCTGTTCTAACAGACCTTTGCAGGGATAATTGATTCCCCAGAGGCGTAGCTAAGTTGGAATGAGTTCCGGTGCAAAAAAAAGTAGAGATGTCAAACTTTTCCAGACATTTTCACATCTTGACAATTTTTTTCACTAGAGATCATTCCAACTTAGCTAATTGTTTTTTGAAGGAAAAAAAAACAATTTGGGGGAAAATTGAAATATTTTCAATATTTGGGGGAAATTGAAATATCTGTAGGTTTCAATGGACTGTCAAAACCACATTTTGTTACATCCTTTCAACTCAGAAAAAAAAATATCCAGCAGGTCAGATTTATGTTTGCTTGAACTTCTTTTGACCGGTTTATTCCCAGAAATTATAGAGAATGCTGCAAAGTTTCTGATTCATGCTTTCAGTTTGCATCAGTTATTTTTAGAGTCTAAATTACCCATGAATAATTGATCTCTAATCCTGTATCATGGCACAGGGGATAGGCAATTTGTATATACTAAATGTTTGTAGAAAATTCTTATTTTATATTTGTTTGTTTGTTTATTGCAAGACATTACACAATGACCTTTGGTCAAGCTAATAACATTAATTGATTGATTGAAATAAAATATACAATAAACCTGTGTTACCATTTTACTTGATTTCCTAAGTATCAAGCAGAGTCAGCTCATGCTTGTAGAGATGCAGCTGGGAAATTAATATAGTCAGTGCATACCCAAAATATTTACAGTGCCAGCTGACTTTATTTTTAGTAGGTTGTGTGCATCTATGTAATAACTGTCATCAAAACTAATCATGCAGTGAATCAATATTACTGTTACAAGTATAGGTTTGCAAGATTAGCAGAACTTGACTTTTCCTTATTTAATCAGAATCTGAGTCTGACAGATCCAATTCTGAACTTGCACTGTGCTCTTCTTTTACTTTAGAAAATGGAAGGATTGCACAAATCAAAACAAGTTTCTCAACTCTTTCACATGTTTAGTATGTTTCTTGATTTTTATGGTATATGGGGTGAAAGCAGAGACTTAAATGCAGGTTACTATTTAAGATTGACAGGAGTAGGGATTTAGGCAAATAGTGACCTGTATTTCAAGTCTGCATTAATTAGAAAACATGAAAAACTGAAGGGAAGCAGGAGCAATACCATTTAAAATGTTTTTTCTAAACTCTTTTACTCTTCATTGTGAAAGAAATATTTCATGAACATATTATTTCCCATTTCCCACCAAATTTCCAATTTTTCTGTATGAGACAGAGTGGGGACTTTTTCCTGAAAATTTCCAGTTCTTTTCCAGACCCTCACATTTCTAGGAATAGAATTCCTGTTCCCCACCCTGGTAGCAGGGGACACACCTGCACCAGGAAGTGGAGACCCCCTGACACACGAGCCCCAGTGCTGCTGCATCAACTCAGTCAATTCTATGGCCTTGGTGTTTCCTGCTTCTCCAACTACTTCCTTCTGAACTAAACTGCCGAACTGAGTCAGACCAGTGGTCCATCTTAGCCCAGTATTGTCACAACCTGACACGGCAGCAGGGGTTTCAAATTTGGGTCCAAATCTGGCTCTTCCAGGGTCTCTGGCAGGGACCATCCTGGTGTGTTGCCTGAGGCCCCTCCAGGCCCTTGGCGGAGGCCTCCCCTAGGTGTGCTGCTGGAGGTCCTGAGGTGGAGATGGTGGGGATTGAACCTGGGACCTTCTACATGCAAGGCATGTGCTCTTACCCATCCCCCCGAGAGATGGGCCACTGGAAGTTTCCTTTTGGGTTGTGTTGCAGGTGTCCAAACTCCAAGATGGTGACAATCCCTAGAACTGGATTCCCTTTAGCACCAAGCAAGAGAATCATCCTAGAACCTGGAGATCCACTCTGACCGTTCCCCATGCAAGGAGAGTCTGATAATCTGCATGAGTGAGGTCTGGACTCTGCCCACCCCAGTAACACAAATGTCTTCTGTGCTAAGGTTTAGTCCTTGCCACTCTGTGCCCGTGAAGTGATTTACATCCTCCTGCCCACCCTATTATTCCCTGAGCAAAACATGATCCCCTTTGTAGCCATCACTGGAGGCACCATGACCCTGTTCCTTCACCTGTCGTATTCAGATGAGGCTGGTTACAATACAAACAGCCTGTGTTTGGGCTGATGTTTTTGGTGCACGTGGCCATATTTGCACTGTACACAATGAGGTGGCTGGATTGTAAGGCTGCTTTGTAGAAATATGTAGCAAAGTCCCTGGAGCAGTTTGTTATGTCTGCAGGAGGGAGTGTGTGCGGTAACAACACTGCCAGCCACACCCCAAGGCATCACGGGGATTATGCTGCTTCCTGATTTGCAGGGCTGTGCCATGCACCGAAGGGAAAGATTTGGGGGTTATGGTGGATCATATGAGTCAGCAATGTGATGCTGTTGCCAAAAAAAAAAAGGCAAATGCCAATTGGGCTGCATTAATATGCCCATCATTTTTAAGACGCAGGAGGTGGTGGTGGTGGCTCTTTAGCCGTTGCTGGTGAGACCTCTCCTGGAATATTGTGTTCAGTTTGGGGCACCTCCATAATCCTCAACCATCAAGCAGGGCTAGATAACCCTGGATAATCCTTCAAAACCTATGATTCTACCCCATAATCCTGCTGGATTGATTCCCCTGCAGAGTAAGGATATCTCCTTAGCTCGAGTGAGGGCAGTTTATGCTTGAGGGTGTCATTCATGCCCTCATCTCCAGCCAGTACAATCCTCCAGGCCTATAGGCTGAGGGGGGGGGGGGAATTGCGGGGTTCAGAAGAACCTTCCCCACCTCAAGACAGGCTGAGTTTCACTTGGCCAGACTTAATCATTATGAATGTGTTAATAGTTTGCTACAGAACAGCTGATGGATGGTTGTGACAGCCCCCATCAACCTTAATCTAAATCTGAGAAAGGGTTGGCAAAGAGATTGAGGAACAGAACATGGTGAACCTGGCAGGGCGAATCTTCCCTCTCCTCCCCACCCCCACCCTCTGCCTCATGCTGCTGGGCTGGGCTTTATGGTCCATTCATCTGACCCAGTATGTACGGTTGCCATATTGCAATTTTTTAGAGGGCATACAGGTTGCAGGGCTGCAGTGACGCCAATGCAGCCCTGCAACCTGTATTTCTCATAAGTGCCCTCTAAATATTTGCGTATATGGCAGCCCTACCAATATGGCACTTCTTATGATGGGCACCTTCTGCCTGTACTGCCAAAGCAGAGTCCACAGGCTGTGAACCTCCCTGAGAGCAGGGAGACACCATGCCATAACTCAAGCATCTTCAGTTTCTTACAGGCAGTTCTAAGCCTGCACTTTCATTTTTCCTATGTTCCCTCCCCCTGCTTTAAAAGTTACCCCCATTGCTGTGACTGTTGTTAGGTAAGGTATCCTATAACCAGGGACCCGTATTTACTTCATTTTCCCAAATGCAGTCAATGGGGAAAATGCAGTGAACACGGGTCCATGCCTATAATGCTGCATGGCTCTGCATTGACTCTGTCGAGTAAACAGATTGACAGGAGGATTAATCCCTCAATTTGTTATAATAAATGTGCGTGAGAGAGTTAGCCCAATTGACAAACCTTAGTTCCGGAGTTTAATTTTTTGAGTCAAAATCAATTACACTGGGTGCATCCTGGGAGCTAACCTTTTCACACATTAAAAATAAAAGCAGGGGGGGGGGAGAAAGATTTTAGTGCCCTTAGCATCTCCTGTCAATGCAGCCTCCTCAGATTGCAGTGGAGGGCTCAGGAGATGGGACTGGCAGGGTCACAGTTAGGTGGACGCAGGATCAGGGACCCATGTTCACTGTGTTTCCCCCTTTGCCCCCAATAGGGAAAACACAAGTTGCTGCACAGGATTCTCCCATTTAAATATATGTAAAAGTCAAATCATATCCATGGGAGAGGTTGACACATCTCTCTGGCTTGTTTACCCAAACAATGGAGTAGCAGCCACACAGTATTTACACACAACCAACCATGGTGTCATTTGACTGGTGGCAGCTAAACACAGTCTTTCATGTGGCTTTCTTGACGAGCGCATTTTAACAAAGGGAACTGATGCATGTGGCTTTCTTGCCTAGCACATTTGAACAGAAAGGGAATTGATGCATAAAGGTATCTATAGGAGTTTTCTGCTGGAGTCTATGTTTGGTCTGTGCAGCCACCCCCACTCACAGTTTTTAGTGTGTAGAGCTAGTAAACAGACAGTCGGAGAGTGTTTTCAGACAAGCACGTTACCCACCTGGTACCAACTGGTTAACCACTGGTTACCAGTGGGGTTTTTACACAAACATGGTGGGTACTCAGTGGGGAGGCACTTGTCTGAAAATACCCAGATTCGTGTGGGGAGCCTCCACTCGCCCCCCACCCCCGCATGCACAGGTTTAGCCCATAAATCCTAATAGATGGGTAGAAACACCATGCTCTGCTCACTCCCCCCTCGCATGACTCATGGCCACGGCGAACCATGGGAAGAACCATATGATTATTTCTGCCGGCATTTCTGCGCTAATTGTTCAAGTGCTCCCTGCAGTTAATCCCCGCTAGCTAGACAAACATGCAGCGCGTTTACCTTTTCCTAACTTCTTGCACGTGGTCTGCAGATTGCACCAGTCACAACCAGGGAGACATGTATACAGTGTCAGTATCTGTTCTGCCCCAGCTGTCCCTCCCCCCACGTCCCACCTCCGGTGCCCTCAACTTCCATGCTCCTTGCTATCAATTGTTCCAAGCCCCAGCACCCCTGTGCCCCTCTCTTTGCACTTGAATTCCTCCCTCCTTGCACTTCAAGCGCTTTCAACCCCTGGCTCCAGAAGTGGCTTATTGTTGTTCTGCTGCATGCCAGTTTCCAAGCCCCAGCACCTCTGTGCCCCTCTCTTTGCACTCACAAGTTCCCCCCTCCTTGAACTGAAGTGCTTTCAACCCCCTAACCTCAAAACAATTTTGTCCCCTCACCATGCACCCCCACCCCACAAGTGCCCATGAAGTAAACAGATAAAGACCCTTTTTACATGGGCCGCAGCTGCGTGGGGGTGTGCCGCAGTCCGTGGGGGGAGGGTGTCGATGGAGCACACAGGCATCCCCATGCACGGAGGCACCTCTGGGTTTTTTGGTGCCTCCGGCCTGAGGATGCGTGTGCGTGGAAGCGTGCACACCCACCCCCGAGGGATTTGAACGGGCAGCACCCACGCTGGAACACCCAGATTTCTGTAAGACGGGCCAAAGAGAAACAGATGTAACTTTATTAAACATTATTCAACTTTACTTTTAACTTTATAAAACTTTCAGTCTCAACTTTATTCAACTTTAACTTTCTTTGATATTTATTACTAAAACCTAGGGCCTTTTCACACGAGATGCCTTCACCCATCTTGACGCCGTCTTGCTACTTGGCGATGGGTGGAGGGCGCCTGTGGGAATGTCACGGCGGATGGGTGGAGGTGTGTGCGCACAGCCGCACGCCATCCATCTCCATCCATCGCCCACGCACAGAGGCACTGGGGAAAAGGGAGGTGCCTCCATGTGTGGAGCTGGGTGGAACTGGGTATGCACCCGTGGGAACGGCCCCACACCCATCTCCATGCACTACACTGCACACCCACCCACCCCAAGCACCCGCAGGGCCCCCGGTCCATTTGAAAAGACCCCTAGTGTCTCTTGCACACACCCTCTTTGGGGCATATCTGGAGCACATTTAATGTGCTCATTCAGATGCCAGGAGGACATGTGCTTCTGGATCCTCCCGGGGTGGGGGGGGGAGATCTGCAGAGAGTGGATCATGAAGGATTGGCTTCTGCTTCCTTCTGGTGGAGGACTTCTGGTGGGGGGCTGCTGGCGGCAGAGGGTGTCCTGAAGCAGGGCCAGATCAGCAGGCTGGTGGTGAAGGCGTGACTGGACCATGTGGGGTTCGGCAGGCTGGGTGGGGGGATCTTTACCTGGAAGATTGACTGTGGTGGAGGCCAGGGTGGGCATGCAGTATCCAGGGGTGAGTGAACAGATGATGGGATTTAATTTAACTTCCAACTGATGTTTTTAACTTCTAACGGACGATGGAAGTTAATTGCGCCTGGCTGAGAGCTTCCATCTTCTCCCTGGTGGCATACGCACACTTGAGAAGGGAGCTTTGGAGAAGAAGAGACTGGTTTCGATGGCCCACCTCTCCTCCATCTACTGGCAAGCCCTCTCAAGCACACTGTCTGAGTGCTGGAACTGCTCCAAGAGGCTGACCCGGTGCCTGTCCTCCTGCCGGCGGTCTGGTCACGCCTTACCAGCAAAGGCCTTCTGTCCCTCTGTTCTCTTGGACCAGCTGCCTGTGGTCCCAGGCTATGCCCTGAATTTCATCTCGGAGCTCATCCACCCACCGTATGGTCTCCATGATCAGCTCCTGGGTGAAATTGTCCCTTTGGCCGCTGATTGTGAGCATGCAGGTCCTGGTTGCGTTGGACGCTTGTTGCTGGTGCTTCTGTTCACGCCTGTTGCAGACCTGTGGTTGAAGACCACCATTAGTTCGGCCCTCCCCGCTCTCATGTGCATTTAAGAACCTGCCCTTTCTGCCCATTTAAACGGCTGCCCTTACCATCCAATTTACAGCTGTTCGCCCCCCTCATGTTCCTGCCCATTTTAATGGCTGCTCTTCACTTCGCTCCACTCCCAGCCTGCCATGCTGCCTTTCCCACCCAGTATTTCCCCACACCCCCTTGCCTGCCCACTTAAGAGCCCTCTGCTTGCCAGAATGGAAGTGGAATGAGTACCTGACATATGCTACTGCAGGGGTTGCTGTGTTGGGAAAACATTGGCCTGGGTTTCTCCTTCCACAATCACTGACATGGAATAAAGGATGTTGACAAACAAGGACCTCCATTACCCCTGCATCTGTCCACCAACTTGTGTTCCTGCCCATTTTAACAGCTGCTCTTCACTCCCCCACTGCCGTGCTGCCTCTCCCGTTCAGTGTTTCAGCCCCCCCACCCCTTGCCTGCCCACTTAAGAGCCCACATTTAAAAAGATAGGAATTAGATAGCATTGCATGGGAGCCTTTCTCATGGAGCTGTGTGAACACAACCCCCCCACCCAGTACATTCTCTTACCATTCGCCTCCTTCACAAAGGTTGTGTTGGAATCCTCTGTGGCTTCCACCAGACCCTCAGGTGCCTCCTTGAACAAGGGCTGGTTCTTGAGCTTGAGGAGGTGATGATTGAGAGTTACAGTATCCGTGCCTTCAGGAACGGGTGTCTCCTCTGGGGCAGTCACGGCCTCAGTGGAGGTGGGGGCAGGAGCGGCTTCTGGGTGTGTGCGTGAGATCAGTTAGATCAGCATTGGTTGCGGTTGTCAAGGGTAGTGGAAGAGGCATATTGACCCACTTCTGAACCTTTGCGAATGAGCAGCCATAGAGGTGGGATGCCACAATGGCTCCGTTCATGTAAAGGAAGCGGTCAAGAAGTTCATAATACACCCAGAGGTGAAATTATTATCCCGGATCTCCTTCTAGCCCCAGTGCAAGCCTTTCACCCACTGCCAGCACTGGCTCATGTCCCTTGTATACCGTACGCCATGGCAGCCATTTTTTCAGAGATCTCCTGGAATATCCTTTGTTCCTTTAGCACTTAACCAAATTAAAATGTAGGCGCTGCTCCCTGCACAAAGCAGTCAAGGCCTTCATCTCCTCCTCACTCCAGGGAATCAACCGCTTGCGGACCGATCGGCACTTGGGTGGTTGCAGTAGAGGAGGTGGAGGCGGCGGTGCTGTTAGTTGCCTGCGAAAACAGTAAAGCAGAAAAAATTAGACAGTAGTAAGTAGGAGTATTTAAAATTTGTATGAGTCACACACCCCCACCAGGTGCATTAAATTGCCATACTCAGCTGGCTGCTAGAGTTAGGCAGTGAATGCTGCTGTTGGGGGAGTTTCTGCAGAAGGAAAGGGAGTGGCGCACAGTTCTCCCACGGTGAACTGTGCAGTGATGAACGGGCCACTGGAAGAGGCATGGGTTCTGCATGGATTCATTTGAATTTGTTACGTAGTAGGCTTTTAAGGGGGGGGCATGAGAGTGCTAGCGGGGAGTTGGGAAATCAATGCCTCCAATAGCTATGTGCACAGCAGGTCACTTAATAGAATAATAATAATCTTTATATAGCACCTCCCTGCCATGGCACTCAGAGCACTTTATATACAACAGTTCAACACAGTTTTTAATCCTCACAACAACCCTGTGAGGTAGGTTAGACTGAGAGAATAATGCAACTGGCCTAAGGTCACCCACTGCGTTTCTGACTAAAGCAAGACTAGAACTGGGGTCCCTCACACCAAGTACTGCACACTTAGCCATTACACCACACTAGCTCTCAGAATTTATGACCAATAGTGGCCAGTGGGTGGTGCCGAATCCCATGATCGGAGCTGGCCAATAGGTGGCCATGTGTGTTGCTCAGCCAATCCTAGCTAGGTCTGCTGGAATCTGCCATTATCCATGCTCTCCTGTCCCTCCCACCTTACCCTCACTTGCAAGCACTTCCATACAGCCCCCCTGTGTTTCCATACATCCCCCGTTCCCTCTTTTCCATGGTCAAGTGTGGAACGCATGGATTAAGACCACTATAGCAACTTTAATTCAGCTGTACTTTAACATTAATTCAACTTCACATTAATGTGTTTTTTGAAAACGCACAGTGGGCACAAGTGGCGTGTGATCCCAAGCCATGCCCCAGTTTGCAACCGGGATCTTGTCTGCCCGCAACGTGGGGTCTCCCCAAGCAGCTCCCTGCCAAATGCTCCCTGCACTGCCAGGGCGTTTTCAGTTCTGGAACTTGTGGACCCGCAGGTCCAGAACGACAGTCATGGCAAGTGTTGACTGGAGAGAGGGCCAGGAAACTCTGGCTGCTCGCAGATCTCTAGTCTTGCATCCGGCAACTCTATGGTGCTGGAGGACCTGGGTGTGGGTGAGGCAGAGGGCGAACCCAATAGACAGCAGGCGGATGGAAGGGCGTGCTTTAGCATGCACGGTGGGGCCACGATGTCCTTCAACCCCGCCATGGGCGGTGAGCGCGAGCGAGTGGGGTTGTGGGGGGGGCAGGGTAACACATGGTAAATGCCTAGGAGAAGGGCAAGTGAACACCCGCCTGGTGAGTGGTAATACAGGCTATTGTCTCATTTGAAAACACCCCATAGATTGGTGAGTGGAGTCTCCCCAGCCCGCACTTTAAAAAATTGCTCCAGGATCAGTGCTGTCCTGAGCTCTTGTTCCTGTCGTGTGTGTGCGCCACAGAAGTTGGAAAGTCAATCCCTTGCTTGCAACGTCCCAAACATTCCCAGTGACGCAGAGGAAACTGTGTGTTAGAAGGGGAATGGGGGTACCTTTTTACACAGCCTGCAGCTATATTGGCTAACAAGGGTAGGGGCCAGCAGAAATCACCATCCTGCAGAGGAGGGGAAGGCCTGCCCCCTAAGCTGACTCCCATGGATACCCTTTGTCTGAAGGGGGAATTGCAATGGCTGCTTTATTGCCTCTCCTGTGCCCTCCACTGCAGTCAGAGCTGCCCTGAGCCTTCGTGGAAGGGCAGGGTAGAAATTGAATGAATGAATTGCAAGCTATTGGGGACTGAACGAGATGGCACCTCACAGGATTCAGTGGTGGGGCAAATGGGGATGCAGAGGGTGGCTGTCCCACACCAGCAGTCTTAGGCAGATGTAATGTCCTTGCCTTTGGGGCTTGACCACCTGCCTGGGCTGGAGTCACAGCACTGACGGCAGCAGGCCTTACTTGTGGGGCCTAGAGCAGTGAGCCTTGCCATTGAAAATCAATACATTCTGCTCCCTCCCTCTCTGCCAGCTTTCAAATCCCTCCTAAACACCTACCTCTTCCGTCAGGCTTTCCCTGTGTCCTCATCCTCACACTAATGCTCCTTCTGCTGACCTTTCATTCAGGGTGTTGTCTTCCCCTGTAACTACAACACTAAACACGTGCACCTGAGACTTTTCAACTTTGTGAATGTTTCCCTATTCCCTCTCTCCCTATATTCCCCTCCTCTCTCTTGTCTCCTCTAGATTGTAAGCCTCTTGGGACAGGGACCTGGCTCTAATTAATGATTGTTCAGTGCTAGGTACATTGCTGGCACTATAAATGCTTTAATAAATAAATAAATAAATAAATAAATAAAACACCAATCCCAGGATATCCTGCCCCTTGATGTTCTTAGAATGAGGGGACAGGGCTCAAAGTGGTCCCTCTAGCCCTCCTCGGTTGTACATTCTGACTCTACCATTAGCAGGTAGCTCACCCTGTCCTAGGAGCAAGGGATAACCCACCCACCCCTCACCGCAGCTGTTCATGAAGGTTGGGGCTGTGTGGAGGTGTTGCGAATTCAAGGTGGCCTGGGGAGAGGGATGGGATGCTGCAGGTACAGCTCCAGTCCCCTGGCTCAGGCAATGCTTTTGTTTCAGGCACATGACCATGACATTGGCCTGGGTGCTGCTGCCAGGCCCCCTGTCCCCTGCTGGGATTGCAGCAGATGCCCCACTGCTAGGCCGGGGGTGGGAACAGGCTGCAATTAAACACAGTGTACAGTACATCTGTACAGGTAGGTGAGTAGAGACTGAGGTGAGGGATCAGGAGGAAGGAAGAAGAAAAGGGAGAGATGAAGGGTACGGGAGCAGGAGAGGAGACCCGGGAAGGACTCAGCTTGAGATTTCTCACTCTGGAATGTATCTGTCTCCCTCAGTTCCCCTCTCCCTTGTCTGTTCTACATTAACTGTAACGGCCAAGCACGTACAGTTGTGACGTCTCCACTTTGTGAATGTATCCCTGTCTCTTCCTATGATCCCCTTCCTTCTCTCCCCTAGATTGTAAGCACCTTGAGGTAGGGGCCTCTCTCTAATTAATGATTGTTTGGTGACAGGTACATTGCTGGTGCCATATAAATAATCACAACAACCAAACCCACAGGAACCCACCTCCTTCAGGGTCCTAATATCTGCCATCTCACTAAAGGTTCGGTCCTGGCAGGCCCCTTCAGCTCGGATTTCATCCCTCCCCAGGAATGTCTTGCCAGGTCTGATGTTTCAAATACTGTACATATGTAAACAAGCCTTTTGCTGTCTCAACCCTCGCAACGTGATCACATCCACACGGGCCAGGGCTGTGGCTGGGCAGGCAGGCAGCATGAAGCTGCCCCCAGCGAGTCACGGCCGGTATGTGCAACACTGGGCTTCTTCCTGTGTTTTTGGCTGGGTTCCCGTGCACTCACCTGAATCTGGCCCAAACAGGCTCTTATAAAAGCAGAATGACCAGGATGGGATCTCATGAGCTGCTGTGCTACAAGCGGGAGAGAGAGCAACGAAGGACTCTGCTGAGAGCAAAGAAGCACGGTGACATTCGGAGGCACTGCCCCTTGGATGTCTAGGCCAAGGGAAACAGATGCAAGTGAGGACTTCCTCACTGAAAGGGCGGCAGAGACTGCCCCTGAGGCCAAGGAGAGAAATGATTGGGTCAGCGCAGATGGACTGCCAAGCAGAAATTCTGTGGTTATTTGCCAGGCTGTGGGGCGAAGTATCTTTACCCCTAATGTCTCCTCGGCGGCCGAGAGAGTTGCCCTCATGCTGAAACAGGAGGAGGAGAATGAAGCAAGCTGTCCCCTGCTATTTATACAGCTCTCCGAGCTCTTCAGCACCCCCGGTGACCTGGAGTGGAGGCAGACTGCCAGGTAGGTGCCCCAGTGGGGCTAGAGAAGGCTTTTGAGACCAGATTCAATATCCACCAAAGCAAAGCAGGCCAGTGACCCACCCAGCCTAGTCTCCTGTCCCTGACAAAGCACAGGACTGAGTGCTTTGAAAGACAAGCTAAATTCCACCTAATTTGTTATTTATTATTTATATAGCACCAGCAATGTACCTGGCGCTGTACAATCAATAGTTACGGACAGGTCCCTGCCCCTAAGGGGCTTACAATCTAAGAGACAAGGGAGGGGGAGACAAGGGAGAGGTGAACACCAGGAGAGACAAGAGTACATTTATTTTTGTTGTTGTTATTAAGTATTAATAAAGTGCCAGCAATGTACTAGGATGGAACAATCTTTAATTAGAAAAAGGTCCAAACCCCAAGGGACTTCCAACCTAGGAAAGACAAGGGAGGGGAGAGAATGGAGAGGGGAACATAGGGAGAGACCTGGATACATTCACACAGTTGAGAAGTCGCAGGTACCCATGCTTAGCTTACAAGGGAGAAGAGGCCCCTGAGTGAAAAGATGGAAGAGGGAGCATCAACAACCAGGCTGTGGGGATGAGGAGCTAGGGAAAGCCTGGGTGGTGGGAAGAGAGAGATTTTCAGGAGGGGGCAAAGAGAATGCATTCAGGGAGGGAATTCCAGGCATAGTGGGCAGTTTGGAAGATGAGGCAAAGACAATTTAGGGCACAGGAAACTCTGAGGTGGGTGTAAACGGTGGCAAAGAAGGAGTGAGGTTCTCAAGTGGGAACGCGGGGCAGAAAAGCAGGGAGAAGCAAGGTCATGGAGAGCTTTGAAGTTGAAGCGAGTTATGTGAAACTGGTTCTTTGATGGGGTGGAGGGGACTTATCCTGGCCCATGGGTTTCTGCCTGGAAGCATGTCAGCTGATAACTGACTCCCATCTAGAAATTAGATGGAGGCCAGTTAAAATCCATCCAGTTCTTCTCCTGGGGAGGTAATGTGGGGTTGACCCCTAAAGAATGATCTCTCCACCCATCTTCAAAGCACACAGCTCATAGTTGCCCCCTCCCAATGTTCAAAATTCAGGAATCAGACCCTGCAAAAATCACACAGTTGGCTTACATCATGAGATTTTTAAAAAGACAATAAAATGTGTGTTTATACTTACAACACAGGCCCTCTGGTTTCCAAACTTTTAGAACACACTTGAGTCAAATTTCCAAGTGTTTGTCTGCAACCAGAAGGGCAAGAAACTTGTTTTTTTAATTAAACAAAAGCTGAGATTCTCTTGATTTTGTTATGGAACTTGTGATTTTTAAGCCTCAAGAAAACACCTACAAATGATAAGGCATGCAATAAAACTATGATAGTTTGCAAGCCTACAGTCTACATTGGGCCATTGGAAACTGACTAAGCCAGAGATTTCTACACTGTGGTTCACAGATCACCAGTGATGCATGAAGCCATGTTAATAGACAGATGGTCCCCAGAATGGAACATTGTCAGCTCTCGTCATTTCTTATATATGAACTTTAAGGTTCCTAACTGTTGGAGTAGCAGGATTGTCCTGATTTTCCAAATACTGTCCTGAAGGAGAAAAAGTCTTCTCCCAGACAGCAGTAGGTCCTGATTTTTTGTTTATTATTATTATTATTATTATTATTTTTATTTTATTTTATTTTATTTTATTAAGTTTTGAATGAGAAAGCTCCCAGCCTCTGAAACCATCTCCAGCCCAGACTGCAGCCTCCACTGCCGGCTTGCAGGGCTACCCAGAGGGAGCGGCAAAAGAGGAGGTTTACCCTGGCCTCGCGCAAAAGAGGTTCCACAGATTTGAACATAGCATAAGGTGGAATAATGGGACTCCACCCTCCCTATACAGCATTCTGCCTCCGTCCTGCTGGCCCAGCGTCCAGTCGCTTCCTTGTTATAAGAACATAACAACTGATAAAAAATGCAGACTTCTTGTTTGTAATTTTGATTCTTAAGCCAGTTGAATGAGAAAGTGTTTGTTTCACATTCTGACTGCAGTGATCAGGGTTGAATCCAGGGCGTGCCTGCCCTCCCAGCGTTCTCACACCTGGGGAAGCTACTAGAGCTACCTGTGATTTTAGGTTGAACGATCTCTCCAATTCTATTTGGCTTAGACCCCTGCTGTTTCCCACATCCTACTCGATCCCCAATCTCCTCCCATCATTGCCCATGATTTGTCTAGAATTTTAACCATTGGTGGTCTGGAGTTTGAGAATTGTAAGTTGGCAACCGTAAACCACCCCACCCCCCAATGCTAGGGTACGGATAAGACCACACCCAGCACATATAAGGCCCTTTTTATACTCCATGGCTGCGTGGGGGTGCACACTACAGCGTAGGCAGCCCATGGGTGACGGTGCATACGGGCGCACCCCCACCCCCACGCACAGAGGCACCTCTGGTGTTGCCAGTGCCTCCGTGCGTAGGGATGCATGTGTGCAGGAGCACACACCCCCGCCCCCGTGGGATTTATACAGGTGGCACCCACCCATGAACACCCAGATTTGGGTGCTGCCCGCGTAAAAAGGGCCTATGTTACACCCTCAAACCCTCCTTCTAGAGATGCCCATGGTACCAGTGGGGACTAAAGACACCTGCTTTGAGCTGCCACGGCCAGCCCACAACAAGCATCTATTTCCGGTGGATGCATAGTAGCCTGTGGGATAGGTTGAGGCTTGACAGTGGTTTGGAAGCTACTTGACTAAGCTATAAACTCTATGCTGCAGCCCTTATCAAAGCAATGAGCCCACAGTGCTGAGTGTGACTTTGTGGCGCTTCTCTCCTGCTTATATTTACTGTCATTTAACCTCCATGAGGACACAACCCTCCATCCCTTTAAGTCAATGGGAGCTGAGCCATTGGCTCTAATGGATGGATGGAAGATTGTGCCACCTGAATGTGCCACCCCTGTTTTTCTGTTGTGACTGGGCTAGGGTAAAAGTAATTCTTTGGGCCTCTCTTTAGGAAAGCTCTTTGTGATGATGCACATTAACTGTACTGATGACATCCACCAAGCTGAACTGAAAACCTCTCTTTGCGGAGAGGCCCAAATGAAATCTAGGGCAGTCGTGCTGAGCTCATAGGGCTGCCTCCTACTCTTGTCGGGCTGCCACCGTCTCTTGCCAGGATACCACCTGTTCTCACTGAAATGCCTCACACTCCATCTCGAGCTGCCTCTCCTGTTGCTGAAGGCAAGCGCCGTAACTTCCCACTTTCAACTGGAGGCACAGCCCCTCTGTAGCCGGGCACTCTGCT
This sequence comes from Sphenodon punctatus, assembly GCA_003113815.1. Lineage (NCBI taxonomy): Eukaryota > Metazoa > Chordata > Lepidosauria > Sphenodontia > Sphenodontidae > Sphenodon > Sphenodon punctatus. The sequence continues at coordinate 1,777,391 of QEPC01004474.1, forward strand.
CCGCAGCAGGGCTTCCTGCTGTGCTTCATACTCCTTGATGCTACTGAGAATGAGTTGATCCTTGTTCTTGCCTTCTGTCTCCAAGTTCCTGCTTTGGCATTCTTCTATGTAGTAGTCACTTTTTTTTGTTCCTATCAGCCAGTCAGAGAGACCTTCCCATCTTGGCGCCTTAATCCCGGAAAAAAAAAAACCCCAACCCCCCCCCCCCAAATAACAAAATACTCATGGATTCTGCAAAGACTCTGACCAGTTGCACACTTTCTCAACTGCGTCTCACACTGGACACTGACATCCGCTGGCACGCAGTGGGTGAGAACAGACACTTTAAGGCTGTTTTTATATGAGCCGCGGTGCAGGGGGGAACGGTGTGCACCGCAAGGGCAGTGCAGGGGGGCCAGTGCACACAGTCGCACACTCACAGAGCAACCTCCTTGCTCTGTGAGTGGGGGTGAGCGGGTACGCACCCACCCCCACTCACTGGCCGTAGCATGCAACATGGGCGACGCTCATTCATGCCCACGCGATGGATCTGCGTTGGCATGAGTGGGACCGTCTCGTGTAAAAACGGCCTAACATTTGTTATGCATGTTGCAGGGCCACATAGGGCACCAATACAGCCCTGCAACATGCATAACAAATGTCAAAGTGGTGTTAAAGTGGAGTTAGCATTAGGTCTGTTTTCACTCTTTCTCAAACATGTCTTGCACTGGATACTGATACGACTTGGGGTTCACTGCCTTGGGCTCGCCACTGTGGCCGGGATTTGGGATTCCCCTCTCTCTGGCAGGCCTCCAAAGCACCACTGGACCAGCCACGACTTAATGACTCCCGAGTGTGACAGCCCATAAGGTGTTCATTCATTGTCACCTGCATCTCAGGACTCCACACTCATCAGAAAATTAAATGGGGTTTAGGCTCGACTTGGTGTTAAGCCAAGATCCCAGTCACTACTGAGTGCCAGTTACCATAAAGACACGCACTTTATAATGAGAAAGTTCTATAATGAGCCACCCCGAGCTGTTTCAGGTGGGGGGGGGAGGTATAAATGTGAGCAAATAAATAAATAAATAAATAAATAAGAATTAACACAGATAATATTGGTTCAGAGCAAATACAGACGGTGCACAATGAAATCAAAAGAGTGTGTAATGCTAGCTTAACTAACCTTCCCTGTCTAAGCTCTTACCTAAGCTCAGATCTAGTTCTAGAAAGAAAATTACCCTGCCTGCCATGTAGACAGGCTGGCCCAGGTGTCGCAAAGCGACAGCTTCTTCACAGGGGCTTCTCCTCCAGGAACTTTCTCTAGGTGCCATCAAGCACCTAGAGATTTAATACTCTTTAAATATTTGTGCCATTTCTTTGTTTCTCTTCCTGCCTTTCCCCAGGTATCTGCTTGGGATCACACATAGATTGTTCAAATGTGTTTGGGGGCCTGACTTCTTTGTCTGGGCTGGGCTTATCTTGATTAAGACCCTTTTTACATGTGCCGCAGTGTGCGGAGGTCAGTGGACACCGCGGTTCGTGTGCGGTGGGTGGGTGGGTGGGGGGGGTGGGGAAGATGGGCACACACCCATCTACACTCACCAACACGCACGGAGCAACCGCCGTTTTCACTGGTTGCTCCGTGCGTGGGGGATGGGTGGAGGTGGGTGTGCATGTATGTGCACAGGAGCATGCACACCCACCTACCCACCCCAGGATTTACATGGACGGCACCCACACATGAACATCTGGGTTTTCATGCGTGGGTGCCACCCGTGTAAAAAGAGCCTACATTTCCTGTTCCATTTTCTAAGCCTTTATTATAACTTAATGATTCTCATCATATAATCCACACCATGTTGTTCTATACATTACACTGATCATTTAGACACCAAACATCCCCAGGTTACATCAATTGGTTTTACATGTTACTACTGAGAATTGATGTACTCCTGACACATCAGTAACTTATAACCCCCATGACAGCTGGTAGGATCAGACACTGTGCACAGCAGGTGTGGTGAGTAAAAGAAATAGGCACTACAGAGAAAGCAGACTTTTGTGCACAGAGAATGGGCAGCCAGACAGAGGCTTCCCAAGCACATTTTGCTTTTGCTGTTGAGGAGAAACTGCACATGTAATATGTTGTAAGTAAACAACAGAGATCTAAATCAAGTTTTTTATTCTGAAAAGAAAAAAACAAATGGTGGCATGGGGGCAAAGGCATTCTTAAATTATCTGTAGAAACATAAAGAGCCTTAAATGCTGTCCCTCTGTCAATACACAGAGGGGCTACGTAACTTGCCCCGAGTTAAGGAGGGAATGTGGATCAGAGCTGGGATTGCTGCTTAGAAAAACCTGAATCTCAGGTTAGTGTCCATGAATCTGCCCCATCCTAGAAACATAGCATAGCCCACCACAGAGAGCCAAGGAGGCACAACATTATCAAAGCTCGGAACCCATATTTGTGGCGTTTGCTCAGAGTCTCATGATAAACTCATTCAGAAGCCGTGCCCTGAATTTCCATTTGGGCACCAAACTACAGGACAGATTTTGAATGAGCTGAGCACACGGCAATTCCCACTGGGTCACCAGTCTCCGAGCAGACTTTTAGAAGAGTGAAGCACATTGGGAAAAGAGGAGCAGAGCCATTCTGAAAATCTGGCCTTTACCGGAAAAATCTTCCACATGGAAAATAAACCTGCGCTGCTGCTGATGGAGAAACTCGCAGCAGCAACACCAGCACATATTTTTACAATGTATTTGTCTTTTGCCAGAGTCCACCATGACTCTGGACTCCCATAGGCCAAAACAGCAACTCTGCTCCTGCCAGGGATCACTTACCTGTCTTTCTAGGGCAGGTGTCCAGGAATGGCTCCTCTGCCCGGGCTTTTCCTTCTGTCCCAAGCCTGTCCCACACTGGGCCACCCACAAAAGCCATGGCTGAAGTGTTCCACATGCTTCGGCAATGACAGACTGCGCAAAAGCCCTAAGGTCCATAACATGAATCACAAGAAAAGCTAATATCCCAATTACATCTAATGAATTTGCTGTCATATTAGTTACCTCTCTTTTTAAATTGCTTTGTAGGTTACAAATAAGTCAGTAAAATGGTCGTTTCCATTAAAAAAAAAAACACAACAACTTTGTGGTTGTCAGTCATTTGAAATGTTTCTGTTTGGCAGCCCTGCTTGCTAGAGTTACAAAAACTTCAATTTGGGCCATTCAGTTATATTCGTCTGCCAATATCAAATGTTCCCAAACCATGGGTCAGCTCCCAGATGATGAGATTGCCTTAAAATCATGAGATTTTAACAAAATATATGTATTTAAAAATGGGAGTCCTTTTATTTTCCTTCTGGTTTTTCAGCTTTTAGGGCAGAGGTTCCCAAACTGTGAATCATGACCCCAAATGGGGATTGCACCATCTGCAGATGGGGTCAGGATCTCAACCACTATACTGAGTGTGTACGTTGCATATCTTTGTTGCTGTCGGGGCGCAAAGGATTCAGTGTAAAGTCTCAAAATGGGGGTCACACTAGCAAAAGGTCAGGGAGCCACTCACTGTATAGCTCATTCAGATCCTATTTCGAAACTTTACTTTGCAAATCTGAGGGCAAGAAGCATTTTTATTATTATTAAATAAAATCTGAAACTCTCTCAATTTCAGCATCTGACTTTTAGAGAACTTATGAGACCTCTGTTAATTCACAAAATTTGGAAAACTCTCCCACCTGTAGAGTTCTTATCTTTAACCTCCTCAGGCTCAGCCGCTGACCTTTTGTCTTTTCTCTCTCTCTTTTTTTTTTTTTCCTTTTGCAGGTGGATTAAATTTGAGGAGAAAGTGGAAGAGGGAGGAGAGCGTTGGAGCAAGCCCCATGTCACAACCCTGTCTTTACACAGCTTGTTTGAGCTGCGGACATGCATTAGCAAAGGGACTATCTCGCTGGACTTGGAGGCCCACAGTTTTAAGCAAATAGTTGGTACGTGGGAAATGTGAAAGGTCATCCCTTCCCCCCATGCCCCAAAGGCCATACCCTTCCCCGACTAGGTTGGGTTACTGGGCTCTCTTTTCAATGAAAGCGCTGACACTTGATAGCAAGGTACAGACACTATGGGCTTTAGTATTATTTGTATTTCAGTAGCACCTAGAGGCCCAGCAGAGATGAGAGTCTGTTTCACCTAGGTCTGCAATTGATGTTCAGACCAATTTTATTCATTTAGGAATAAAGCAACACCATTGTTGCAAGGTGTAGGAATGAAAAGTCCAGACACTGGAGAACAGTTTGCTTGGATTCAGCCTGAATGTCCTTCGTCCCAGGCTAGAGAGAATGGTTGACGTGTTGGTCTCACATGGATGAAATGCAGACAAAGTAGCATTCAGAAGATAATCAGCTGTTCAGTTGGATCTGCTTTTGTAGGTGAGAGTAGTGTGCAAGCTTCCAGGCCACACAGGACTCTTCCTCAGACAGCTGAAAAGTCAGAGCTATAGACCAAGGTTGCAATGCAGCTGCTGAGACTAAGAGCATTTTCACAGGGACGGTTAGTCCGCACTAACTGAATCTAGTGCCAACTAGTTTGTCCATCTGAACACTGTCAACGGCGCTTATTAGTGAGGACTAAGAGATAAGTACGGTCCTTATAAATTCCTAGCCACTTGGTTTTATAAGAACCATACTTAAAGTAGTCCACACTACTATGACTCTGGGACGGTATAAGGGCACCTCATGTGAGAGAAGGCTCTGCCCATGTGGCAACAATGAGGTAGAGGATCTGTTGCATTATATGTTGCACTGTACATTATATACTATTCCAGAGGTGAATAAAATCCTCCCTGATTGGTGGATCATTGCTATAGCACACTTTTTCCCACTAATTAATGCCACTGCAGTGGTGCCAGACTCCTGGAAGACCAGTATTATAGTTCCTATTTTTAAGAAGGAAGACAAAAAGACCCCGGGAAATTATCGACCGATTAGCTTATTATGTATAATATCTAAAATATATTCAAGACTGTTATTAAACCGGCTGCAAGTATGGATAGCAGAGGAAGGTATCCTCGCAGAGGAACAGGTGGGATTTAGGAGCAATAGATTTCCAATGCCCCTGATTTCCAATGCAGAATTTATAATATCTAGGGACACAATCAGAATTTTGTAAGGGAAGGAACTGACCCTCAGAGGCCCCACTTCCAGACTGTCCCCACACAACCCCGCCTCTCCTGTATATGGTTCCTGCCTCCTAGACTTGTGGACCAACTGCACATACGATAGCTGCATCCCTGCCCCAGGGTCACAGGCAATCCAAGCTGTGATTATGGGGAACTGCAAAAGGAAAGTCCCTCTAGGCTTGAATAGGCTGATGTTTTCATTTTGTGCTCAAGAGAAGGTGATTGCCATCCAGACTGAAAAGCACACCCTGAGGCCGGAGCTGAGCAAGAAGCTCCAGGACGTGCTGCTCCGCAAACCCCGGCACCAGACCACAAAATCCCAGTTGAGGATGACTGCTGAGATCTGTACAGTCTCCTGCTCAGGTAGGTGCCTGTTGAACCACAGCCCTTGCTTTTGCCCTCCAGGGCAGTGTGTCCTAGCAGCAGAGACGGTGTTAGACTTGGGGGTCCCCGGGGTTCAAATTTGCTCATACCCAATGTTGTTGGGTGGCCATAGGCAAATCACTCTCTCAGCCTCAGTTCCCCTTCTATAAAATAGGCATAATAACGAATTACCTCACAGGGATGTTGAGAGGGTGCACAAGATAAGGACGGTAACACCCTTTTATTGAAAGCATTAGATAAATCCTGGATAATACCTTGCTCCCATCTACAGCAAGGGAGGGAAGCAGGGTCAGAGAAGAACATGTTTATCAACTCCCTGATCAAGACAGTGAAACTGACCGTGAAATGTTAATGGAGATTAGACAGGCTACTAAAGTTGGAAACACAGTAATAATGGGTGATTTCAATGACCCTAATATTGCCTGAGTGGTTTCATGAGGAGGTAAAATTTCTAGATGCCGTAAATGACTGCTTTTTGGAACAGCTGGTCCTGGAACCTATGAGAGGAGGAGCTATTTGGAGCTAATGTTAAGTGGAGTGCAGGACCTGGTGCAAAGGGTAACGGTGGTAGAGCTGCTTGGTAGTAGTAGTAGTGATCATAATATAATCAAATTTGACATAGATATAGGAGAGAGATTGACAAATAAAACTACTGCAGTAACATTAAACTTTAAAAGAGGGAACTATGCAAAAATGTGGAAACTAGAGGGAAACTAAAAGGGACAGTTGTGAGGATTAAATGTGTGCAAGAGGCATGAAGATAATTCAAAAACACATCTTGGAAGCCCAGATTAAACGTATTCCACAAATAAAAAAAGGAAGCAAGAGGACCAAATGTCTGCCAGTGTGACTAAATGATGAGGTAAAGGAGGCTATTCGAGTCAAAAAGGCATCCCTTAAAAATGGAATGCTAGTCCTAATAAAGAAAATAAAAGCATAAATATTGCCAAATTAGATGTAAAACGTTAATAAGACAGGCCAAGAGGCAATAAATTTTATTGTGATAGCCAAAGGCCGACACAAGACATACACGAAGTATACATTGATAAATAAAGAAATAAATATAAACAAAAGACAGACTGTACATATAGCAACAGGTGCAAAATACAGAATATCATGGATACACACATTTATTAATCAGATACAGCATTTCCAGATGTTGCCTTCCCATGTTTAATAGCTGCTGCGCAACATTTAAAGTTACGGCAGTGTCTGAATCATTCAAAAGACTCACGAGGGCTTCCCATTGGTTGCATGGCCTCATATTAATAACTGTATATTCCAAGAATGTGGCCTGTAATCTAGAATAGAGTTGACAATCAAATTAGACACAGACAATAGACTCCACTACTCTTTGAAGACCATGAGGGCACAACCTTAATTCATATGGACCCTTTGCCAGCCTGCCCTCTAGGACCGCTGAAGGCATCAGGCCAGAAGAAATTTGGAGAGTGACTCACTGATGATGCAAAAAATAGTAATAATAACGTTTTCAAGTACATCAGAAGCAAGAAGGCTGAAGGTTGAGAACCCCTGTGTTAGAGAGTCGGTTGGACCACTAGATTATTTATTTATTTATTTATTTATTTAATCATTTAATCATATTTTTACCCCGCCCCTCCTGAAACAGCTCGGGGTGGCTAGAGGGTGAAAGGGGCCCTCAGGGAGGATAAGAACATTGCAGAGAACAGCTGAATGAATTCTTTGCTTTGGTCATCACCGCTGAGGATATTGGGGAGATACCCACGCCAGACCAAGTCTTTGCAGGTGAAGAATCAGAAGAACTGTCATAAATAAATGTGACTCTGGGGGAGGTTCTAGAGCAAATTGACAAACTAAATAGTAACAGATCACCAGGACCAGATGGTTTACACCCCAGAGTTCTGAAGGAAATCAGATATGAAGTTGCAGACCTATTATTGGTAACTTGTAACCTACCTTTTAAAATCTGCCACTGTACCAGAGGATTGGAGGGTAGCAAATGTAATGCCAATACTTAAAAAGGGCTCCAGAGGTGATTCTGGAAACTACAGACCGGTGAGCCTGACAGTGGTGCCGGGCAAACTGGTGGAAATGGTTGTCGAGAACAGAATTACTGAGCATATTGATAAACATGGCATAATGGAGAAGAGTAAAAATGGATTTAGGAAATGAAAGTCATGCCTCTCTAATCTATTGGAGTTTTTTTAGGGTGTAAATAAGCATGTGGATAAGGGTGAGCTGGTCAATATAGTGTATCTGGACTTTCAGAAGACATTTGATAAGGACCCTCATGAGAGACTCAGGAGGAAATTAAAAAGTCATGGGATATAGGAGATTGTGTCCTATTGTGGATCGGCAAATGGTTAAAAGAGAGGAAGCAAAGAGTAGGACTAAATGCTCAGTTTTCACAGTGGAGAGAAGTAATTAGTGGAATGCCCCAGGGATCTGTACTGGAACCTGTGTTATTTAATATATTCTTTAATGATCTGGAGAAGGGAGTAAAGAGTGAAGTGATGAAATTTGCAGATGACGCAAAGTTATTCAAGGTAGTTAAAACCTGAGTGGACTGTGAAGAATTGCAGGAGGATCTTGGTGAGACTGGGGGACTGGGCATCTAAATGGCAAATATGCGGACAATTGCAGGATGATGCACGTAGGGAAATATAACTCGAACTATATGCACACAATTCTGGCTTCTAAATTAGGAGTTACCACTCAGGAAAAGGAACTTGGAGTCATTGTTGACAATACATTGAAATCCCCAATATATTGTGTGGCGGCAGCAGTCAAAAAGGCAAACAGAATGTTAGGAATCATTCAAAAAGAAGGGATAGAGAATAAAACTGAAAATATCGTAATGCCTCTTTAAATCTATGGTACGACCATCCCTGGAATATTGTGTGCACTTCTCGTTGCCCCATCTCAAAAAAGACATAGCTGAACTAGAAAAGGAACAGAAAAGGGCAACAAAAATGATCCAGGGTATGGAAGGACTCCCGTATGAGGAGAGGCTGGATAGGTTGGGACCCTTCAGCTTGAAGAAGAGATAACTGAGAGGGGATATGACAGAAGTTTATAAAATCATGTAAATAGAGAGTGGTTATTTACCCTCTCTAAAAGTACTAGAACGAGGGGACACCATGAAATGAATTGGCATCATATTTAAAACAAATAAGAGAGAGTAATTTTTTCACTCAGCACACAGTTAACTTGTCGACTTTACTGCCAGAGGAAGGGGTCAAGGCCATTAGTGCAGCTAGTTTTAAAAAGGGATTGGTTAAGTTCTTGGAGGATAGGTCCGTTAATGGCTATTAGTCAAAATAATTTGGGGGACATTAACTGTTGGGGGCTGGAACAAGAAGGAATGTAATGCGCACTCCCCCTGCCTGAATGTGTTGTGTTAAGTAATTAGTGCGATGGCCTCAGTGAGCCTATTCAGCAGCACAGATTAATCTAACAAAGTTCAGCTTGCTTGGCAGTGTTCTCACTGGAGGTTTCCAGGACTAGAATATCTGAGGGGGTTGCAGGGCAGGATCACGGTAGATTGGCAGGTTCATGTAGGGTTGCTGTTATAGCACCTGCCTTCATGATACCTGCCTGAAGTTGGTGCTATTTCCTTGCTATACCCACATGCTAAATTCAAAGGAAATCTCAACATTCCTGGTTCCCCTCCTTGTGGAAACTTTGCTTTTGAGAACAAATCTATCCAACTGCCGCAAGTTCTAACACCACTTATATAAGTTTAGGGGAGTGGGGGAAGCATGATAAGCGATGGGTTTTTAAGGATTTGCCCATTTGTGTTGCAGGCAAAGCTAAGAGCCTGTCCGATCCAGGAGTGCTGATCTCAGAAATACCCCACAAGGAGCAGGTATGGAACGATGAGCCCGAGGAGAGAACATTAGGCTTTACCAGGAAGTAATTTCCAAAGAGTCACTTCTCAGTAAAGTAAGGCTGGAATGGTGAATGACATCGGGCCTAGGGAGATGAGTTCTACAGTGCCAACTAGGCTGCCAAGCCCAGAATCCTACCTATGGCAGTGGCCAGTAGGTGATACTTAATCAAAATGTCCAGAATGCACCAGGCCAGCCAAGTGGTATAGCCCATGCAGAGGGATTCCTTCCTGATCTCTGCAGTGATCAGCCAATGCCCTGAAGCCTGAGGTTTGATTCCCTCAGCGTGAGTACACAGGAGGACTCAGTCCTGCAAACATGACTCCCATGACAGGGCCTCCTGACACGAGGAGGCCTACTGTGATCAGTGGCGTTATTCCCATGAGTAAAGTGGAGGTGGGCCCAATCCCGGCAGCAGGCCAGGGCATGGGGGAGCCTGGCCGCTTTGGGACCATCTCAAAACAGACCCAGCGCAGTCGGACCTGGCTCTGGCTCGACTTTACCTTTTACTGGACTAACCTTTGTTGATGAGCGCGTATATACGTTTCCCACCTTCACCGTGCCCTTCTCCGAGCAGGAACGAGAAGGCTAGAGCTCAGCCCGAGTTAAGCGCAAAGATGCCTGTATTTAATCAAAGTAACCTCTTTGAATTTGCTCAGATTCAGCTCTGTCCTTCTCATTGCTACCTGAAGAAGAGTTGTGTGTAGCTGGATATCTGCCACACACTCACTAACAATAGTTAGTCCATTGAAAGGGTTAATCTGACATGGGGATATGTCCCCCACAAATTCCTGCCCCCCCCCCGAAGTTCCAGGGTCATGGGGACAGGGTTTATGTGGGTCCAGGGAATCCAGCATCCCCCACCAATTTTAGTCCAAATTTATGCCACTGCAATCTAATCCCTTTGTCTCTTGTTTCGCTCTTCCTTGGGACCAACATGACAACCACAGTCTAAATAACTCCCATGGAGGCAGCGTGTTCTTCTCACCATTTTCTGGGCACCATCTTTGACAGATGTTGTGTTTCATTTCATTACAGCTGAATAACTTATTCAAGAAGAAGATCCCAGCCGGGACTGAAGTGTTCAACGTCCTCGTTGGGGAAGTTGACTTCCTAGATAAGCCATTTGTTGCCTTCGTCAGACTGCAAGAGGCTGTAGTACTTGGGGCCTTGACTGAGGTAGCTTTCGCCATCAGGTAACAAGCAAGCATTAGAAATCCTTGGCATCTCTTCCCCTTGCATGTTTGGTTCCTGGCAGCATCACACAGTCCCTGCCATGGCTGAAAGCAAAGAAGCCAAGTTTAGGGGCTGCACATGCGGGATGAGATTGGGCCTGTTGAATATTAAACAATGCATAAAGGCCTGTCTCACAGTCACCACGGTCCTCCTTAGGGGGTGAAGTCATTGCAGATACTCCTGCCCAGTGGAGTTTGCCAGGATTGTGTAGCTGCCAGGGGAACAGCCGATGCTGGTCCATTAGGTGTAATTTGGTAGTGCACATTGGTTGGGTTCCTGTGACTGTTCATTAGTTCTTGTTCCTCCACCATGTAAATCAGTCTACGGACTCCACAACCATTCTCCCTCTGTCTCCGGCTAATCCTCCGCACGGGTAGCTCTGCGGATGGCCGCCGGGGAGGCAGAAGAAGAAAACGGCTTCATTGCGCATGCGCGTAGAGCTATCCCCAACTCTCCTCAGTCCATCTTCTGCCTTCGGGCCGTCGGGATCGCAATTTTCTTCTCCCTGGACCTCAAGATCAGTGAAGGGAGCTCGCAAGCCCGGAAAAGATCAGGGCAACATCTAGCGAGCGGGCGGGGCCTACAGGGCGGCGATATCCCCGAGTCTTGGGTGAAGCCCGGCCAGTTCCCTCGCAAAGCGCCTGGGAACAGGGGAGCAGTGGGGCATCTCTCTTATTACCCCACCAGCAAAGCGGTTCAGCACAAGTCTCCCCCCGCCTAGGAACAGCACCACACTGCGGGAGCCATTCCAGCCGCAGCGCATTCCCCCCGCAGCAGCGCGGGCAGAGATGGAGGGGACACAAGGAAGCAGAGCGCAGCAAGCGGCAGAGATCCAGGAGAGCACGCAAGTAGACATGCCCTTCCTGGCTGCCACAATGGGAAACATTTTGCAGTCCCTCGATAAGCTATGTGATCTGCAAAGTAAAGGACCCCACAAAAACCCCTCCCCCACCCCTAAGGCGCCCAAAACTAGGGCGGGAAAAAACTCCCGCAGGGCGGGAAACAAGAGACCAAGGGGCCCACAGGGGGGCGCCATGGCTAGATTGCTGGAATCCTCTTACCCTTCAGAGGAGAGTGTCTCTGAGGCCCTGCCCAAGAGAGCAGGCGGAAGCCCTGTTAACCTCAGCCTCAGAGCAGAAGTCAGGGCAGGAGTGGGGTGAGATGGAGGGAACAAACCTCCAGAAAACCTTGCCCGAACCGAGAGATAAGGATAGGCAGTTTCCTTTTGCCTATAGAGAGGAATTCCTGGCACAAGTGGCTAAGACCCTCCAATTGGTAGAAAAAGCAGGAAAAGAGGACTCCTCTGACTCCCAGGAGGAAGAGGAGAGAGACTACATTCCCTCCCTCCATGGGAAAGAGGCAGGAGTGCCCCTAGCCAAAGTTTTGGAAAAACTGGTCATACAGGAGTGGAAGCACCCTGACAAAACCCAAAGGATGAACAAGACACAGCCCTCCTTATACTCCTTCTCCAGGAAGAAGGAGCCAATGTTTAAAAACCCCAAAGTAGACGCTGCGGCAGTATCCCTAGCCAGGCAAACCGTCTTCCCCACAGAAGGGGGCTGTTATCCCAGGGACCCCACAGAAAGGGCCATAGATGTAACCCTACGCAGGGGATTGGATTTATCGGCCTCCTAGCTAAAGATTAATATCATATCCTCATATGTAGCGAGGGCGCTTCTAGCGTGCATGCAGGAGGCACAGGATCCAGAGATCTCAGACAGGAGGGCCCAGGTCATCTCGTCCTGCATCTCCCTGGCAACAGCCTTCTTGGCGGATGCCGCCATGGGCTGGGCGGCACGAGCACTATCTAGCTCAGTCTCCGCAAGAAGGAGGTTGTGGCTCAGGTCCTGACAAGGGGACATTACCGCCAAGAACCTGTTAGTGGCAGCCCCCTACAAGGGCCTAAAACTGTTCGGCGTATGTCTGGACAAAGTATTGGCAGATGCTAACGACAAGCCAAACACAAGAACCTAGAGCAAGTGGGGGCAAAAAAAAGAGGTTTTCTCACAACCCCACGTAGAAACCCAGGGGTGGGTACGGAGCATTTAGGAGGTTCCAGGAACAGGCTAGGGAGTCAGCAGGAAACTTCTCTTTTCTCAATAGGGCCAGCAGACAGGGTCCCAGATTCGACAGACAGAAGCAAAAAAGCTCCACCCCAACTCAACATAAACAAGACGTATGACTATTCAGAGGAGCTGGAGGTAGGGGGCAGGCTACAACTTTTCTCAGGTCTCTGGGAAAAGTCAGTATCAGACGCCTGGGTGCTGGGTTCGGTAACCCATGGCTACCGTATAGAACTAGCGTATCGTCCCAAGCAAAGATTCCTTGCCTCCCTCACGTCAAACTCCAGAAAAACACAGGGCCATGAGAGGGGAGATTCAGAGACTCCTAAACATCAAGGCCGTAGAACCGGTTCACCCAGAACAAACAAGCCAGGGATTATACTCAATTTTTCTAGTACCCAAAAAATCAGGATCCTGGAGGGTGGTTCTAGACCTGAAGCTCCTAAACAAAGCAGTGAGGTCACAGAAATTCAAAATGGAGACAGTAGCCTCCATCTGTCATAGCCTAAGGGAGGGGGACTGGATGGCTTCCCTCAACCTCCGGGAAGCATACCTCCATATCCCCATCTGGCAACCACACAGAATGTGGCTCCGGTTTTGTTACCAAAACAGTCACTACCAATTCAGATCCCTCCCGTTCAATCTGTCATCAGCGCCGAGAACATTTACCAAAGTCCTGGTACCTCTGGTAGCGAATCTCAGGCAGGAAGGGATTAACCTATACCCCTACCTGGACAATCTATTGATCAGAGCCCAGTCCCGCCAAAAGATCTTAAAGGACTTGGACAGTACTGTGCACTATCTCAGCTCACACAGGTTAAACTTTCTAGTCAACAAGGAGAAGAGCCATCTCTCCCCCACACACAGACTGGAACACCTGGGCATCATTCTCGATACCACCTTAGGAGTCGCCTTCATTCCACCTCCCAGACAACACAAGATACGTATGTTAATACGTCTTTTGCGCCACCAGAGGAGAGTGAGACTAAAAACCCTAGCTCAGCTCCTAGGGCTCCTGATATCGTGCACCAGACAAGTGCAGTGGGGCCATTTCCATCTCAGGCCCTTACAACAGCTGCTGCGACCTATGCAGACAGAGCTCATGCTAGGATTCAACCCTTGGGTAACCATTCCCCGAGAGTTCGCATGCTCAATGTCCTGGTGGTTAAGGGCAGAAACCTTTTCCACAGGAACACCCTTGGCAGAACCAAGTCGGGAGATGGTCACAACGGATGCCAGTCTATCAGGATGGGGAGCGCACTCCGGACCCAGGTCGACCCAGGGACTCGAGCAGGAGGGATTAAGATTGCATTACAGACTAGCATTACAACAGCTGTCTCAAAATCTCCACAAATGACACATCCTAGTCTACACAGACAACGTGACAGCCAAGGCTTATGTAAACCACCAGGGTAGCTCCAGGGCACCTACACTACACAGGGAGGCGGTGAGACTGTTCTTTTGGGCACAAAAGAACCTACTATCCCGCAAGGCACTGCACATCAAGGGGCAGGACAACAGACAGGCAGACTGGCTCAGCCGCAGGTCAGTAGACCCACACGAATGGACCCTACACAAGGAGGTGTTCAGGGACCTGGTGACGAGGTTTGGACTTCTGGTGTTGGACCTGTTCGCCAACCAGGAAAGTACGCAACTACCGAACTTCATGTCCAAGGAGCCATACAAAACGGCAGTCGCAGTGGACGCTCTGAACTAGACATGGCTAAGAGGCCTACTATACGTATTTCCACCCATCCCTCTGATAGCGAGGACAGTGGCAAAACTCATCAAGGAACAAGCCCACATGATTCTGATAACCCCATGGTGGCCCAGAAGACCATGGTTTTTGGACTTGATAGAGCTCAGTCTCACACCACACGTAATGTTTCAGTTGAGACCAGACCTACTCAGCCAGGGCCCTCTAACCTGCGAGAACCTACACATCTTAAGACTGACAGCGTGGCTCTTGAGCGCTCAGCCTTAAAGAAAAAGGGCTATTCAGATGTGGTTCTGGCAACTCTGCAACAATCCAGACATCCAGCCACCAGAAGGGCATATGGGGCGACTTGGAAAACTTTTGTTCTGTGGGCAACACAGAGGGGTTACGATCCCTGTAGAGCAGAGATTGCAGTCATTTTACAGTTCTTACAAGAGGGTTTAGATAGGGGTCTGAAACCTAACACGTTGGCGAGACAGGCAGCCGCAATCGACGCAGTCCTGAGGGCGGTTACAAACAAACAGGTTTCATCACATAGACATGTGGGACAGTTCCTGAGGGCAGCTAGGTCAATCTCCCCTCCAGCAGTACATAGATGCCCTTCATGGAGCTTAAATCTTGTTCTAGATGCTCTGGCCAGACCACCTTTCGAACCGGTAAAGCATGTATCTTTATATATGCTATCGATTAAGGTGGTGTTCCTAGTGGCGGTCACCTCAGCCAGAAGGGTCTCAGAATTAGGAGCTTTCTCTATGGAGGAGAACTTTTGTACTTTTCAGGAGCAGTCAATTATACTTAGGGTGGACAGGCCTTTATCCCTAAGGTTAACTTGTTATTCCATAGGGCCCAGGAAATTGTCTTACCCTCTTTTTGCCCAAAACCATCTTATCCAAAAGAAAGGATATGGCACAAATTAGATGTCCGTAGGGCACTAAAAATTTACCTGGCTAGAACTCGGGGTCTTAGATCCACTACAGCCCTCTTTATCAATATCAGACCGGGTCAGGGTGGATTGAAAGCGTCAAAAACCCATTTGTCTAAGTGAGTAAAACAATGCATTGTAGAGGCGTATAAAGCAAAGAACAGGGTTCCACCTATCCAGATATGGGCACACTCAGTAAGGAGTGTGGCTACTTCTTACGCTTTTAAAGCAAGGGCTTCGTATGAGGAGATATGCAGGGCGGCTACCTGGTCGTCCCTGCATACTTTTGTTAAACATTACAAACTGCATGTGTTCAAATCCACAGAGGCAGCGTTCGGCAGGAGGGTGCTACAGGCAGTGCTGGATTCACCTGGTGCTGTTTGTCCCCACCCTTAGGGAATGCGATGGCTCGGGTATATCCCGTGCGGAGGATTAGCTGGAGACAGAGGGAGAAAGGAGAATTGGTCACGGATAATCCTCCGACCCTCCCTGCCAAACAGCATCAGGTCAGACAAACTGATTGAAACACTTTTCAATCACAGAATAATTACAGGGGGGCTTTGCCTAGAGTTTAGAGGTTAATCGGGGGAGTATCAAATTATACTCTTTTTTTCTTGGTTAGCAGAAATAGCAGGTTCAGGTTCCGTGCATTATTTAACCTGTTGGCAAGTTTAGAAGTTTTTGTTTAGAGAATATGTCCTTGGCTTGGGTATGGACTGAGGAGAGTTGGGCTAGCTCTACACACGTGTGCAATGAAGGCGTTTTCTTCTTCTGCCGCCCGGCGGCCATCCGCAGAGCTACCCGTGCGGAGGATTATCCGTAGACAGAGGAGAAAAGAATTCGTCGAGGTAGGTGACCAATTCTCCTTTCCTGTCCTCCTGAAAAGCAGCAACATAGAGAGGCTTGGGCATATAGGCTCATAGGAATTCCCAGCGTCAGGAGGACCTGGTCCATTCCAAATCAAAGAAACACACTCAGAGCAAAGCAAATGCTCTTTCATACCAGTTCCCTGTGTTTGGCCGCACTACAAATGGTTTTTCTCATTCCTTCTAACAGGTTCATTTGGGCTGTTGCTCTGATGGCCAAGAGCATCAGGGCCAGCCATGAGGGGAGACAGACAGGGCAGTTGGCCTGGTCCCCGTATGGTGTGGGAGCCTGTAGGAACTGATTCCTTGGGAGCTTAAGGAGAAGCTTGACAGGGCCCCATTTTTGCAGTTTGACCCGGAGACTCCCATTTTGACCTATGGGAGTCTCAGGGTCAAACTGCAAAAAGTGGCAACCCTAGACCCCATCCATGCTGCTGCCACTGCTCCTAAGCGACCCCAGGAGGCAGAAGCCACACCCTCACTGCTACCACTCCTGAGGCTCGCAGTGGCGCAGGATTAGCAGTGGGGAGAGGCCTCTCAGGAACAGTGGTAGCAGAGCGGCTTCTGAGCGACTCCTGAAGCTCCTGGGGAAGTGTTTCCTGCTCCAGTCCTGCCCACTGCTCTGCCCTCTCCACCCTTGGGCCCCAGGCCTCCTAACCTGGGCCTTGCCACTTCTGTAGCCATCCATGTCCACTAGGAAGTGCCTAAGTATCAGTGGCACCAAGTGCTCAGTAAAGAGCCCCACAGAGGCGTGAGGTACCATGGGGATGAGTGCTGTCTGATTAACATCATTTTGATTAGTAATATTGTGTCCTAGCTTTACGGCATGTTTGATCCAAACTAGATGAGGGAGCTTTTCAAGCAATGCCCCGCCCGAACTCTGCTCTCATTGACTTCAGTGGAACCACACTGTCTAGTCACTGCAAGGCTCAGGCTGTGGGCAACTGGCAATCTTGATCACATATCACATTTGCATGCGGAGGGCGTGGATAGAGGAAACACAATGGGGAAGCCTTTGGCTACAGCCTTGCAGCGTGGGCCTGCTTCATTTCAAGAGTACCTCAAATTGGCCGTGTGTCCTTGGGTCTCCGAGACATTGAGGCATGGCCTCTCCAAGGGGAAGGGAAGGTGCAGTGCACTCACTCCATAATGGGTGGCATCCATGTTTGTGTGGTTCTCCCTAGGTTCCTCTTCATCCTGCTGGGCCCCAGAGCCAAAGTGAAAGCCTACCATGAGATCGGTAGGTCCATTGCCACACTACTGACAGATGAGGTGAGTCCACAGGTTGGGGTGGGGGGAGACCTAGCACTAGGATGAAACCTTTGCAAGATGGGGTTGTTTTTATAGGGAAAGCCAGTGAGAACTATGGCTGCTGCTTCTCAAGATCAGGCCTATGGCCTTTGTGGTTGCTTCTAGCCCCACTGCCAGCCTTCCAGCTGCTTGTGTTGGGCCCCATCATGATGCTTTTTAGTGAATTTCACAGCAGAGGTGCAGGGAAAAAACAAATAGTCACAGAAAGGTCATTGAGACCTATCTGTTTGGCCAGACATTTGACAGGTGGGAATAGGATTTGGGAAGTTGTTTTTAAATGGGATTTTTATATCTTTACACAGTTCTTATTTTTATGGGGTTTCATTTATGTTTTGTGTGTGTGTGTGTGTGTGTGTGTGTGTGTGTGTGTGTGTGTGTGTGAATAATGTTGCCTGCCCTGAACCTATAGATGATAGATTAGAAATCTAAATAAATAAATAAATGGAGCTTTTCTACTACACAACACACAAGAGTTTTTAAAGTATCCGTGGTGTCTGTTTTTAGCACAATGGTCTGTGCTAATACTGTATATATATAATTAGTCTCTGTGATTACTGACAAGTCTGTTACTTTCATGTAAAAAATGGTGGTTGTGGTATGATGGATAAGGATTTCCAAAGGAGCCCAAGAGACCCAAACTTTAGTGAAATTTAATGGGAATTTAATTGATGTAACTACTGCAACTTAGTTACATTAAAGAAACCATGTCAGTAGTGTTCACATTGCAAATAAACCAAAGCCGTCACTCTTCAGTCTTCCCCTAGTGGTTGAGGTACAGCAGATAGATTCAGGCCAGGTTCACACGAACAGCTAACTTGGTGTCATAAATGACAAGTCCTTAACTCACTTTACCTTGGTATCGTTCACACATCAAGTGACGATATTCAGGAGCAGAAGGTGAAGACTGTATTCTGGGAAAATCAGCAGCAGATAATCCCCTTCGCTTTCTAATCTGAAGTGCCTTGTAATATGAACCCTTCCCATGTTTGGCGAATATGGTATAGAAACCATTCCCAGGCTGCAGTGCAAAGTGTTTCTCCTACTGAGAACTCTGTAGAATTTATCTCGGAATGCTTTGTGTGCAGAGCATGAAGGGATAGGCACACTGTGAAGACATGGCTTACTGGAGGCAGACGGTGGTAGTACTACCCTAAAAGTGTAGTGTGAACAATTCTGAAGCGAGTTACTAAACCCCAAATATTTGCTTCAACTTTGATAAATGGTTTAGTTTGTGTGAATGTGGCCACAGAGTGATACAACAGAGTTACTTCAGTGTAAATGTGTTTACACAATAGCGAATTCAAAGTAAAAAGAGAAAGGGAGAATGTGTTCCTGATTTTTCATTAATACCCATCTGGGGTGCCACTGTTACGGGTTGGAGGTCCGCACCCCCACTTTACCGGGTTTGAGTGACTCAGTTTCCCTCGCGTACAGCCCACTTGAATCAGTTTTTCTCTCTGGCCGATTCAAGCCTGCCGCAGGGACAACCCCTTTGTCACCCAAGGGCCCGATCCTTCCCGTTTATAGACTCTTTAATCTCTGGGTTCGCAAGAGCTTGAGA
>QEPC01004474.1:1796574-1828972 GCA_003113815.1 Sphenodon punctatus
CAGTCTTGATTTGAGTTTTACAGTTTTCAGTTGTAACATTACATACATGTTGAACCGTTTGCTTCATATATTTACTAGACTTGTAGTTTACATGTAGGCCAGTATCACACGTGTGTGACCCTATGTTTCTCTGTGACATACATACTTCTCGTTCTTCTCAATTACTTCGACATAGTGCTCTGTTCTGTTCATGTAAATGCTTCCAAATTAAATGCAAAATAAGGCTCATTTACTTCAAAGCATCCCT
Source organism: Sphenodon punctatus (assembly GCA_003113815.1). Lineage (NCBI taxonomy): Eukaryota > Metazoa > Chordata > Lepidosauria > Sphenodontia > Sphenodontidae > Sphenodon > Sphenodon punctatus. The sequence continues at coordinate 1,796,822 of QEPC01004474.1, forward strand.
TCACTGGAACCTGGCCTTAGTCTGAACAAATTGCCCCCCTTGTTGTGCAGTCTGTCCCCCTGGTTCCCTCCCTCAAATGCCAGTGTCACTACATACAGGCCTGGTGCTCAGGGAGAGCAGACCTATGGTGCTTTTTCCCTGCCGGGGTCCTTGTACAGGGTCTGCTACCTTCAGCTGTCACCTCTCGGGCAGCAATGGAGCACAGGGTCCGATAACAGCTCCATTCCCTTTTAGCTCTTCCAGCGGGTCGCCTTGCGGGCACGTGGCAGAGAGGACCTCATTGCAGGGATTGACGAGTTTCTGGATGAGCTGACTGTGTTGCCTCCAGGCAAATGGGACCCGACCATCCGCATCACTCCACCAAAATACCTGCCCTCCCCACACAAGAGGTACTGGGAGAGGGGCTTTGCGGGTGGGGACCGTCCAATCCAAAATGATTCTTCTTGTGAAGGACCTGAGGCATAAAGCTCAGTGCTAGTTCCACGGTTCCTCAGGACCTAGGAGTGGCAGCTCCAGGCAGGGAGCTCAGTGCTCGTAGCACTGCTGCCGGCACTGGGATCCCTGCCTGGGGTGGGTGTCCCAGCTAGTCAGGCTTTGTGGTGCAGTGCTGTCCAGCTCTGCCTGAGAGCAAACTGATTTATGCTCAGATCGAAACCACTGACTGGGTGGGTAGGATGTCAAGGGCTGGGATTTTGTATATTGTATTTGGTGATTTATATTTTCATTAGGACCAGTATCCTGCTCTGCCACCTGTTTCAGTCAATGCCAATGGAGCCCCCGCCCCCCCCGGCCCCAGACTTCCCCTCTTTCTGAAGACAGTGTAAGACCTGGCTGTTCCGCCGGGCCTTTGGAGAGGGAGACGGGTAGGGTGGGGTAGGTTAAGGGATGGGGATGGGGGATTGGTGCTGCCCTTTTAGTGTATTTTTAGTATATTTGTAGTATTTTAAATGAATTTTAAATTGTGAATTGTTGACTCTGTGTGTGAGCCACCCCGAGCTGCTCTGTGAGCCGGAGGGTTGCGGGATAAAAGAAAACGGACATAAATAAAAAAATTAAATGCAGTTTCTCAGTTGTCTCATCTGTCTGACCCACTGGAAGGCACCTGCTTCTGGCTGTGTAGTTGGGAATCCAGTGTTAACTGTCATCAGCAGAATGCCAGTGTTGCTTGCTCATGAAGGTGGCCTTATTATTTAGATAGTACCTGACTCTGAACAATCCGTAATTAGAGACAGGTCCCTGCCCCGAAGGGCTTACAGTTTAGAATGGACATAGGAGGGGAGACTTAGGGAGAGGGGAACATAGAGAGACAGGGAGACATGTTCTGATTTCTCCGGTTTTTGTCTCAGGATCTCCATGCACTTTCGGGAATCGAGGTCTGACTGTAACGGAAACATGTCTATGGTGGACGACCGCCATACCCATGGGCACCAGCACACCAGCGAGGAGCTGAAGAGAACAGGAAGGTAAAGCTGGCGGGAGGGCCTGTGGAGATGGGTAGGAGCTTATCTCCAGGCTGTGAGGCTTTAGAAATTTGCCCCCAGGACAAGTCACCAGAATCAGTGCCAGTGGAAGTCAGTGTAGTCCCAACTGAGCTGTGCCTCTACCACCAACGCGTGGTTTGGTCCCAAAGCTGGGAGCTTGTGGTTAGTGTGGTTACAAGAGATGCAGGCTCTCCCGTGAGCCCGGTTTCTCCTTGCTGGGCTAGCAGGTGCTGGGGATTCTGCTGCGTTATGTGGACAGGGACTCTCTTGTTTCTAGAACCATGAGTTCGAGATTCGCTGCACCAGTAGTTCTCAACCAGTGGGTCGGGACTCACCGATGGGTCCTGAGAGCATGTTAAGGAATCCCAAGGCAGTCTGGGGGTGAGGGCCAGTGCCAGCCTGGTGCATCTGCATTGTCTTCCCTGCCAAGTCCCCTCCTGCTGTTTGTTCTGCCCACCTGTGCTGCTGAGGATTGAGCATGGAATAGAGAGAGGATGGACGCACATGGCTTCCCACAGCTTCTCTGCCTCTCTGTTTCCTGACTCCGGCTGCTTCTGGCTGCCTCATGCTAGTTCCCTTCCGGTGCTGCTATTAGGCCACTCCTGCTTCTGCCACCTGGATTTTTTTAAGGTGGGTCCCAGTTTTAAAAAAAACCACAACGTTTTGATGGGTTTCACCCACAAAAAGGTTGAGAACCGCTGCCCTACATTCACTTATCAGAGAGCCACATTACATTCTTGGGTCCAGTGTCCCTTCCAGGGCATGAGCCATCCATTAGCAGCTATTAGCCAGGCAGGATCAGGGAACATGATGGGAGCCCTGGGGGAAAACAACAGGGAATGGATCCCCCATTGTGACCTGTTGGGGGCTTCTCCCAAGCCACCGTGATTGGCCACTGTCGGAGACAGAATGCTGGGCTAGATGGGCCATTGGTCTGACCCAGTCTGGCACTTCTTATGTTCTTATGTAATCCAAGAAAAGCCACAGATTCACCCCTGGGGAGATTCACTGTGTCCAATCGAACACACTGACTTCCACTTACAGAGAAGTCATTTCTAAGTTCTTTATGACAGGGATTGGACTTTATATGTGGTCCCTGCTTGGAACAACAGGGCCTGATCCCAATGGGGATCTAATTACAGTGACACAAAGAAATGATACTCTTAGTGCATGTCAGGGCTGGATTTTAATCCCGTTGGTAAATACTAACCTCTCCTTCTGCAAGGCCAATAGAGATGGGTCTGACCAGAACACCTGCACCCTAATTCTATCCCCCAGCTTTCCAAGTCTTTTCTGGGTCACACCAGAAGCCTTGTCTGAGCATTCCTTTACCTAGACTGGAATTTCAACCTCAGCACAATATCTGGGTTTTGATGTTCTGGAACTCGGGTCATTGCTCCAATGTACAGTTAATTTGATGCACTTTGTCTCTTACTTCATTTCCCCCCCTGAACTGTTCACATGAACAGAGTGCTAAACTGACATTATTCAGGAGCAGGAAGAGAAGTATGAACTTCTGAAAAATCAGGAGTACACCAAAGGGGGGGGTCCCTTTGGTTTGTATTGAGCTGTGGGCCAGAGCATTCTTAATAGGGCTGTGCATGGGGTCCGGTATTTCTATCTGTATTTGTGGATTTAGTATATGCATTTATTTGTATTTGTACTTTTGCCTGTGTCCACTGCATTTCCCCCATCGTTGCCAATGAGGAAAATGCAGTGAACACTCTGTGTATGGGTTATTTTGGTACAGAAGTGCAGTGAGGCTTTGCCAGTTTGACAGGCTGTAAGGAAAGGATAATAAAGTTTAAAAATTGCTGCTAAGTCTGCTACCAATTTTAAAAGGGGAACCCTAGTTTGGGGGAGGGTAGAGAATATGGCTAGTTTGGTGGGGAGGTTGTTAGTTTAGAGAGGGTGGAACAGGGCATGGGTGTGGCTCAGGGGGGTCACTGGCTTGACGGAGAGTGAGGCATGTGGCTGGCTTGAAGGAGGGGAGGCTTGGGGATGTGGCATGAGAGTTGCTTGGGGGGATTGGGTCACGGGACTAGGCTCATGGGAGGTTGCTGGCTTGGGGAATGGGAGTGGGTCATGGGGCTGGCTCAGGGAGGGGGGATGAGGCATGGTTCTGGTTTGGGGATGGTGTTTACTGGCTCAGAGTAGAGTCATGAGCTTGTGGAAAGTGGGATCCCTAGGTGGGAATGGGGCTTGCTCAGAGGAAGGGAGGAATGAAGCTGCCAAGGACTCCCTATTTCTCCCTGGCTGGACTGGGCTTGGGAGATTGCAGTTCAGAGAGCAGCAGCGTTCCCTGCAGGTGGGGAGGGCTCTCTACAGGCTCCCCAAGCAGGTGGCTAGACTGAGAGCAGCCCATCTCTGAGTTAGATATGTGCTTCAGTTTTGGGGGGTCCAGTTCGAGATCTCGGGTATTACATTTTTCGGGAAATGTTGGGTGCAGGAGGGGGGGGCGCTTGCCTCCACGCCGCCGCCGCCGCCGCTGCCATCGCCATCCGCCTGCTGCTCGCCGCTGGGGCCGCCGCCGCCGCTGCTTCGTCCCCGCGGGGTTACCTGCGGGGACAAGAAGAAAAGAACTTGTGAGTTGGGGGCAGGGGGGGGAACGCAGAGGGCAGCCACGTGGGCTGTCCTGTCCCCTCCCCCCCCACCCGGAAGTAGCAGGGGCTAAAAGCCCACAGGCAGCGGCTGGAGCCGCAGGCTGCGGCCGCAGGCTCGCGGCCGAAGGGCCGCGGCCAAAGGGCGCGGCACTTCGGGGGCACTTCTGGGGGACTGCGGGGGGGCAGGGGGGTTTTTTTGTGTTTTTATTGAGCAGGCTTTTTATCTTTCAGGGCTAGGGTGGTAGGGTGGGGGTATTGACACGGGGGGTAATGTGGGGGGTGGACCCAGGGACTCCCCCTGGTGAGAGCAGGGGGAGGACCGGGAGGGTTGGGGGGGAGGGGGTGGCTCGGTCTCCCCGTGAGAGGGGGAGACCGAGGGAGAATGGGGAGGGTATGGTTGGGGGGGGAGGGTTATGGGGGGGAGGGGGGGAGGGAGGGCCGGGGGGCAAGCAGCCGGGTCTGAAGGGCCGGGATTGGGTGGACGGAGGGGAGGGCATGGCCATTGGGGTCGTGATGGGGCGCGGACGGTATGGTCCATGGGGTGGGAAGGCACGGGCCCCTAGGGGTCCACGGTGCCTGAGGGAGGTGGAGGTCATCACCCCCCCACTAAGGGGGAGGGAGGTGCCGGGTCCAGGGTCCGCGCGTGGGGGGCTGGTGCTGATGAATGCGAGGTCCGTGGTCAACAAGGCCCCGATTATCCACGATTTGATCGTGGATGGGGCCGTGGACCTCGCATGCATCACGGAGACCTGGCTGGATGATCTGGCCGGTCCAACTTTGGCGGATCTGGTTCCAGCTGGGTATGCCGTGCAGCATCAGCCCCGCATGAGCGGCCGGGGAGGAGGCGTAGCTATTGTTTTTAGGGAAGACTGGCCTGTTAGGAGGTATCCAGTGCCGGAGATTGTGGGTGTAGAGGCTCTGCACGTGGTGATCGATTTGGCTGGGGGCAAGCTAGGGGTGCTGCTGGTGTACCGGGCCCCTTCATGCCCGGCGGCATCCCTTACCGCTCTAGCGGAGCTGGCCTCGGAGGTGGTGTTGGGCTCCCCCAGGACTTTGGTTCTGGGGGACTTCAACGTCCACGCCGATGCCGGCCTTGTTGGGGCGGAGCGGGAGTTCATGGCCGCCATGGCAACTATGAACTTGTCCCAGGAGGTGATCTGCCCGACCCACGTGGGGGGACATATCCTCGACCTGATCTTCGGCTCTGGCCTTGAGGCGGGGGGTCCGGTTGTGGGGGAGGTGACAGCGGTGCCCTTGTCGTGGACGGACCATTACCTCCTTCAGGCCGGTCTTTTAGCGCGCCCCCTCCAGAAGGGGAAGGGACCAGTTAGGATGGTCCGCCCTCGGAGGCTGATGGAACCCCAGCGGTTCCAGGAGGTCCTGAGGGAGCTTACCCTGGATGTGGACGGTCACTCTGTGGATGAGCTGGTCCGGCATTGGAACATCTTGCTGGAGGAGGCCATTGACAGGGTGGCTCCGAGGCGCCTTCTGCCTCGGTCTCGTCACCGCAGGACCCCTTGGTTTACTGAGGGGCTGCGGTGTATGAAGCGTGTGGGCAGGAGGCTAGAGCGACGCTGGCGTCGGACTCGGTCTGTCTCCGATCGTCTTCTCCATAGGGCCCATTTGCGGTCCTATGTGGAGGCTGTGAGGACGGCGAGGAAGGAATTCCTCGCCGTCCTCATAGCGTCTGCGAAGTCGCGTCCAGCGGAGCTGTTTCGGGTGGTGCGGGGGCTGGTTAGTCCGGCCTCCCTCCGCCTGGATGGGGACTTGTCCCGGGCCCGCTGTGAGGAGTTTGTCATCTACTTCGCAGACAAGATTGCTCGGATTCAGGCCGATTTCGACGCTGGGTTGATAGCAGTAGGGGAAGAGCGCGGGGGGGCGGAGGGTCCGTCTGGTCCATCTTTATGGGGTGAGTTTCAGGAAGTGACGCCAGCCGATGTGGTGGATGTCCTGGGGTCTGTGAGGGCCACGTGTTGTCAACTAGATCCATGCCCGTCCTGGTTAATAAAAGCTTCCGGGGAGACGTTGGGGACGGTGCTGGCGAGGGTGGTGAATGCGTCCCTTCGGCAGGGGAGGTTGTCGCCTTGCTTAAAAGAGGCTGTGGTGCGCCCCCTGCTGAAAAAACCATCGTTGGACGTAGACGCGCTCGCCAGCTACCGACCTGTCTCTAACCTTCCCTTTTTAGGGAAGGTTATTGAGCGGGCAGTGGCGCTCCAGCTCCAGGGTCATCTAGATAATATCGGGCTCCTTGACCCGTTTCAATCTGGGTTCCGCCCCGGCTATGGCACCGAGACGGCGTTGGTGGCCTTGGTGGACGACCTCCGCCGGGAGATGGATGCGGGATGTTCGACATTTCTCATCCTGCTCGATCTCTCGGCCGCTTTTGACACCGTGGACCATGGGCTGCTGTTGAGACGACTGCGTGACCGGGGGGGTCTGGACGGGACTGTTCTTGAATGGTTCCGTTCATTCCTCTCGGGGAGGAGCCAGCGGGTGGTGTTGGGGGAGGAAACATCGAGCCCCCGCGCCTTACCGTGTGGCGTTCCGCAGGGATCGATCTTGTCTCCATTATTATTTAACATCTATATGCAGCCCTTGGGGGAGGTCGTGAGAGGGTTCGGGGTGCGATGTCACCAGTATGCTGATGATACTCAGCTGTACCTCTCGTTTTCTACCGACCCAGACCCTGCTGTCTCGGTGCTATCCCAATGTTTGGAGGCCGTGGCGGATTGGATGCGGCGGAGCAGACTGAAGCTCAACCCAGATAAGACGGAGGTGATGGTGGTGGGGAGGGCGAAGGGGGTGGTGGCCCCCCTGATTGGGGGGGTTTGCCCCCCTGTAGCTCAGCAGGTCCGGAGTCTGGGGGTCATATTGGACGCAGACCTGCGGCTGGAGCGGCAGGTGGAGGCAGTCGCTAAGGCTGCCTTCCGCCAGCTTTATCTGGTACGTAGGCTGCGTCCGTATGTCTCTGGCCCGGACCTGGCCTCCCTCATCCATGCCTTCGTCACCTCGCGGCTCGACTACTGTAACGCGCTCTACGTGGGGCTTCCCTTGTTCTTGGCCCGGAGGCTGCAGCTGGTGCAGAATGCGGCGGCCCGTCTTCTTACGGGGACGGGTCGCCGGGAGCACATTACACCGGTGCTCCGAGCGCTGCACTGGCTGCCGATAGTGTGCCGGGCCAAGTTCAAGGTCCTAGTAATGATCTATAAAGCCCTATACGGCCTTGGCCCCTCTTACCTTAGGGACCGCCTCGCCCTTCGCGCCCCGGAACGACTCCTGCGGTCTGCCGGGGGTGCCCTCCTGGAGATCCCCCGTGTTAAGCGGGGGGCCACGATGGAGCGGGCATTCTCGGTGGTAGGGCCGCGGCTGTGGAACTCCCTTCCGGAGGAAGCTCGCCTGGCCCCAAGCCTTTTGACATTTCGGCGAAACTGTAAGACCTGGCTGTTTGCCCAGGCCTTTGGGAGGGGGGGGGGGGGGGGGTGATTTTTAATCCCCCACCTTTTATTTACTCATGATTATATGTTGCCCTGTTTTATATGTTTTATATTTGTATTTTAAAGATTTTAAACTGTTTTATTGTTGTAAACCGCCCCGAGCTGCATTGCAGGATGGGGCGGTATAAAAATCTATTAAATAAATAAATAAATAAATAAAAACCCAAATCACAGACCTTGTATTCGTATTGTGAATGTGGAACCCGAAAAGGTCTTTTTTTGCATTTGTTTGGATTTTGTCCAAATCCCAGTGCACAGCCCTAACCTCTGTTGGATCCCCCTTTCCCTGCAGGTTATTTGGGGGGCTGATCAAGGACATCCGGAGAAAAGCCCCTTGGCTCATGAGTGATTTCTATGATGCCTTGAACATCCAGTGCCTCTCAGCAATCCTCTACATCTACCTGGCGACAGTCACCAACGCAATTACGTTTGGCGGGATGCTGGGAGATGCTACAGATAACATGCAGGTCTCTGTCCGCCTCTTGCCCATGGCATTTTCCCACCCCTCCCCAGTCTCTCTTCCTTGCTCACTCTGACTAACGTTTCGCCAAGCGTAGTGTGAAGAGTCATTTGCACTTTTGCCCCCTTTCGTGAGTTTGTCACAAGTCTCGAGTAATAGTTTGTTTGCTAACATTAAGATGGTCAGGGTTCGAGTCCAGCCTGTGGGCACACTCGCAGGATCGGGCCCAGAGCAGAGTGTCGGCAGGATCCGAGCGGGCAGGGTCAGGCAGGACAGTCACATGACTGGATGGCTCAGGCAGGAACAGGCGAAGCTGAGGGAAGCCTGGAACAGATCAGGGCAGGGTTAGGAACACTACTCTACAAGCTTCCTGTTCCTAGTGGGCTGACTAAATACTAGGGGGCAATCACCCAGCAGGCGTGGAGGCATGGCACGAGAGGAAGAAAGGGCTCCCAGGATCCCAAGCCAAGGCCGACATGTGACAGTGAAATGGAAGAACTAGCTGCAGGTTGAAAACCACTACTGGCCAGAGGCCATAGTTACACAAGAGAAAGAAAATTATTCTGAGACGGAGACGGGGGGGAGGGGGGTCCTCTCTGTCTGGGTAAACCATGAACTTCTCCAGATTTATTTTATTTATTTATTTACTCAAATTTCTACCCTGCCTTTCACCTAAGGCCCTGGATGGCTTACATAATTAAAAAAAAAACATACATCATAAAACTACAATAAAACTCCATTTAAAAAAAGCAACCCACCCTCACCTCCTAACCCTCCCCACCCACCTCACCCCATAACCCTGCCTGCCAAATGCTTTGCAAAAAAGAAAAGTTTTGCACTGCCTCCAGAAAATGCTCAGGCTCAGGGCGCTTTTAAACGAGACAAGAAATGCAGCTGATCCTTTGATCAGCTGCATTTCTTGGCGCTCATTTAAACATTGCAGCTGGATCTTCCCCCGCGTCAGACGGGGCAGGCGATCCTGCCCCCTCCGATGCGGATCCCCGAAGTGCCAGCTTTACGCCACACTTCCGGGTTCTTTGGCCCAGTGCGCATGCGCGAAGGGTGCGCATGCGCACAAAGACTCAACACCGTGTCTAATGCTCTTCTGATCATCAGACAAGGTGTACAGAGGAAGGCGGGGGGGATATGCCGGCACATAACGATCCCGCTTGTGAGCGGGATCGTATAAAAGCGCCCTCCGTCTCTGGCAGAGCTCGGGGGGGAGGGGCAATAACCGAGACTGCCTCTCTCTGGGTCCTTCTTGTACAAACAAGATTAGCAGGTGGTACATGCAAGAGAGCGCTCGCCGTGGGGCGTGGAAGGACAGGCGGTCTCTCAGCTAGGTGGGACCCAGACCATTTAGGGCTTTAAAGGTCAGAACCAGCACCTTGAATTGTACCCAAAAAGCACCTAGCTGGTGCTACCTATAGAGCTTTCTGGGCACAATTAAATTCAGATGAGACTTAGCACCAGTCACTCCCAGGTATTTCCCACCTGAGTCTTAACTGATTTCTAGTCTTCTCCCGAGCTGTGGAGGGCACTACTTTGCCAGGAAAGAGAAATGGCTTCTGGGAGGAGGGCCCAGGTTTGACTCTTGAGATCGCTTGGCCCCATAATCCTCTGACTCCACTTCCTGTGAAGCACTTTGTTCTGAAGGTTTCCCGTGTCACTGGCCTCCCCCTGCTGTGGGCTGCTGTCCCCATCCATTCCCATCTGGAAGTTCACTCTGTGTTAGCACCCGCGGCCGCCCGGCGGGCCGACTCCAAAATGTCGGGAAATGCCGAGGGTCACACACACCCCACCCCGGGGATGGCCCTGTCACGGCCCCCCCAGCAGCGGAGACAGGTGTGGTAGTGTTGGAACCTTCCCCTCCTTGGCGGGTTACTAGGGCAACCAGTCCGGATGCGGCTGCCAGGGATGTCATGCGGCGCGGAGGCGGGGCCTGGGCCTGTGCACCGGGGGGCAGAATCCACAGTACAAAAGCCGGTGCTGCGAGGCACCCAGCGCCGGTAATCAGAGCACAAGAGACTGGCCCCGACCTGAAGCTAAGTGTGGTCTTTGCTTGCTTATCTACCTTGTCTGCGTTTAAGAGTTGAAAGTCCTAGTGGTGTGTGTTCTATCCCTGATCCCTGAGTTCCTTCTTGCATGTGAGCGAGTGTGCGAGTGACGAGTGTAAGCCCCTTCCCCCACCTAGGGTTCCTCCCTTCCCCGCTCCTGGAGAGAACGTCCCAACTCCTTCCCCCGTGGACCAGTGCCCCTTACCTTCGTACACCACATCTCCAGCACCCCATCCTCCCCTCCCTTCGTGGACTGGGTTGCGTGAGTTGGGTGTGTGTTTGGTGCATGGCTTCGCCTTCCCTTAGTTGCTCTGTGCCCAATTATGATAGAGGCCTGGTCTCTTTGAGATGTATAGACCACCCTATCCTGACGGGCCTATTTCCCAGAGATCCACTGGCAGAGCTCGAGGGCAGGAGGGTTGTGCGTGCGTGGCAGTTAACTACCAGGGTCCCCATTTCCCCTAGCTCCCCCCTCTTCCCTTTCTTCCCCCTCCACCGTGACACTCTGTCAGCAAACAGCACCAGAGTCTCTGATTTCTCATACCCCTGCCCAGTGCAGCACCAACATCACTCAAGGGAGATGGTTCCTCCAGGGTTCAAAGTGGCTGGAGATAGCCAGAGAGCAACAGATTTCCCAGGACACTTCCCATGAACAGTTAATTGGATGCAGTTGGACCTTACTTTGGTTTTACTCTTGAAGTGTTCACACACAAACGGACTGCTAAACCAGTATTATTCAAGGACAAGAAAAGCGTGTACTCCTGAGAAACCGGGAGTACATACAGTGTGGTATATCAAAGCAACTGTTCACATGAACTCTTGTCACAGTGAACTGGTGACCTCAGTTCAGTGATAGTTATGGCTTAGCTAAGGGGGAGCGTTCCTGTCAACCGAGAGAGGGCGGGATAAAGGTACAAATTGTAAATAAATAAATAGATAAATATTACTTTGGTTTACATTCTTCCTCTGAATGCTACTGAAGTGGAGTAGTTACTTTGATTTAATTAAATCAAAGTAGTTACTTCAGTTGACACTGTTCATATGAATGCTGCCAAAGTAGAGTCGCTGCTTTAAGCTAATTAAATTTAAGGCTGTTTTTAAACTAGCATGGCTGCGGGGGTGTCCTTGCCACGGCGTGCATGGGGAGGGAGTCTCACAGGCAGCTCCCTGGGTGGGTATAGCAGCAGCCCCTATGCATTCCCCCTGGCGCGGACCATGGGGGAGGGGGACGTGGGCAGGGCTGGCCTTTGAAATCGACATGTCCTAGCCGAGCACGGAGGAACCCAGGCTCCCCATCACTCCTGGCTGGTTCCTGGGCTTTGCAAAGGTTGCTTCCCCACACACAGTGCCGCTGAACATCGGACCACACAGCTGACATGGCTGGCTGCCGCCGTTCATACGGGCTGAGGATGTGCGGGCGGCAGCTCCCATGTGCACGGCGCACTCCAGCTTTCTTGACAGTGCTCCATGAGTGGTCAAGAGTGGGTGCTGTGTGGATCACGGGAGCATGCACTCACCCACAACACCGTCACACGGGCATTCGGGTGGGTGGACATGAGTTTAAAAATGGCCACTTCAGTTTACCTCTGTTCATCATAATGTGGTCCCAGATAACAAAGCACCATACACTCAGAGGCTGCCTCCTCGGCTGGCCTACAGCTCTGCTCAGCGTCTTTCTGCCAGGATATTAGAATTATAGTTGGAGGGTTCCAGCACAGTCTGGGTGTCAGGAGAACTGGGATCTAACTCCAGCTCTGCCACTGATTTACAGCAGGGCCTTGGGCAAGGCCACAGTCACATGAATAGACACTGCTGTGTAATTATTAATTAAGCCTTAAATCATTTGTACTCTTGAATCGCTCATTCAATAGGAGTTCTAAACCAAAGTTATTTGGGAGCGTAAAGAAAAGTATGTACTCCCCATTGCTTTGTACTTTGTGTGAGCACTTTATTTTGAAGGGAAAAGAGAAGGGTAACATTGCTTGCTCCATGACCATTAGGGGAAGATTGCAACGTAACTACTTCTGTTTGCAGCTGCAGTGTAAAATGGTACCAAAGCAGAGCAGTAGTTTCGATTTAATTACTTCTCTTTCTCACTGTTCATCAGAACATGGCCAATGTCACCTCCTGTGTCTTGGTTTCCTATTATGTAGAAGATGGAGACAAAGTAGTTCAGATGAGAACTTTTATTTATTGAACCAACCTCTGTTGGTGAGAATATGCAAGTTTTCGGCCACACAGGGCCCTTCCTCTGGTAGGTAATAAGTGAAAACTATATAAGCTGAGCAAATGCATAGTCTATCAATGACATAGAAGTCAGATAGTAATACTCATCTTTCACATGGGCCTGAGGTTTAATTAGCTCCTTGGTGCGTGACCAGCATGTTGAGGTCCTCGGCCAGAAAGTGCTAGAGAGGAGCCCTGTGCCGTGCTATCAGTCATGAGAGCTGACTGCCTTGTCCTGTGAGAGACCTGTTCATTGACAAACCTTGGGCTATTCCCTTCCACCAGGGACTACAGCCTGGACTATCTGGAGTTTCGCCTCTGGATTGGCCTCTGGGTGGCCTTCTTTGGCCTGATCCTGGTGGCCACGGAAGCCAGTTACCTGGTGCAGTATTTCACACGCTTTACCGAGGAAGGCTTCTGTGCCCTCATCAGCTTCATCTTCATCTATGATGCAATTAAGAAGATGCTGGCCCTGGGCGATTACTTCCCAATCAACTGGGATTACAAGATAAACGATGGGACTTTCTACAGCTGTTCTTGTAATGCATCTGAGAGAGGTAAGAGCAGACATCTAAATGGAACGATGTCCCCACGTGTCACTGAACCAGGCCTGTTGAGAAGTTGGGAATGGGGGTACAATTGTACCAAGGAGACCCCCCTAAACTCAAAGAATTTACTCTCTCAATATACATTAAAATATGATGGGTAAAACAATACAAACAAGTAACATAAAGTCCCAGTATGGTCTCCAGAAACTGATTTTAAAATTTAGTGTCAGGGAGATGGGAGGTAGGGGGGGCCACGAGATGCCAGGCTGCATCACCAGGATCCCAAATTTCTGCTCCTGAACTACTGCTACCCTGAACGACTGCATGTCTTTACTATAGGGCTAGTAGAAAGCTCTGCCTATTGAGATGTAGGTTAATGGAAGTTATTCTAAAGCGCAGGTCCCCTCTGAAAAGCAACTAGACCAAGCTGCTAGCCCCCACGTGCTGAACAGGGGTCAATCTGAGCTTCCCACTGCAATGAGAGAATAAGAGCCGTTGATGCTTGCCCATGGGAACCAAGCTAAGATGCTGAACTGCGACACCGGAGGGAGCTGGGTTGCATTTTTTTTTTTACTCATGCAACAAGATGTTTGCTGACTTCCAAGAACAGGGTTCTAGTCTGCTCTCTGGGACTCCCCTGGAAAGCAGAGGGCTGTCTCAAAATAACTGGGAGCAGGTGCTTATGGCACTGTGGTTCTAAAAAAATTAAAAAGTGCAAATCCACCCCAAGCACATCCTCTGCTACTTCTTGTCGCCTAGTCTCAGGAGAGAAGCAGATAGTTCACGGCATCCTGGAGTGACTGCCTCATGGGCACCTCCTCCCAGTCACGACTCAATGACAAGGGCAGCACGAGCGTATGTAGGTGTGGATGGGACATGGTTAACTCAGAACCCATTGCATCTCCAAACACAGCCGTGACTCAGTTTCCCTGCTTTTAACCTTTACAGGTTACCTTCTTTTTTTTTTGCAACCAGGGGTTTTCCAACCTGCCATTGCAAGAGAGTATGTTGGGCCAAACACACCAAGCCAGATTTACAAGTGCAAACCTTTGGCCAGCTGTAATTTCAGGTGTTCCAGACCATAGAAAATTTATCTGGGTAGCTTACCTCTGTATCTAAACAGAAGACCGCTTCAGAATTCTGTGCCCCAGTTCAGCAAATGGACACGCACCAGCTTTAAAGTAAAAGAGAATAGGTCAGGTTATCAGTCAAAAGTAAATAAACGGTTCAAAGACACAGAAAGTTGCTACTGAAAACAAAAGGTTCCAACAATGGCCCTTTTTAAACAGACGCTCTAACACCCATAAAATGGGTGTTACATTTTATTATACATGTTGCAGGGCACCACTGCAGCCAATCACCATGGGCCCTGTGCACACATGATGCCTCCACCCACTTCCTCTGGGTGGAGATGGGTGTTGGCCGGTAGGTGGGGAGCATTTCCCTGGGTGGAGATGGTTGAGTCCGTCTGTGTAAACGTCACTTTCGGTGGGTGTTGGTGAGTGTTTGCTCCCGGCCAACATCCATCTCCACCCACACCCACCCACGGAGCAATGCCCATTTTATGGGGGTTAGAGCGTCTGTGTAAAAGGGCCTATGCAGGTTAAATCCATTTTAATAGTTCCTTACTAAAAGTTCACCTTCAGGTCCGACCAGTTCTTTAGTACAGCCCTTTCGCCTTGGTTCTCCTTTTCGGATAGTGAAGAGAGAAAACACAAGTTAATTTTTGGTTTGTATAACTCCAGAAGTCTCTTATCAGTTCCAGTCCTAATTTGGTTTTAGCTTGTTTGTCCAACTGTCCCCCTTACTGGGACAGGAGTTTCTCCCATTTCCTCATCTCTGAGGAATGACACTTATGCTGGTCATCATGAGAGTTAAGTTCCACCAACCTTTTGTAAACCTAACCTTGTAAGACCAGTTTGGAATAGGGATGGGTGAACGCGGTTCGGAATTTCGGAGTTCGGCCCGAACTCAGCCTGTTTGGACGACTGAACTGAACTTCTGAACCGAACGTTTGAATGGCCGAACAGTTCGGAAAAGTTCGGATGAGTTCGGGGTTGGGAAAAACATGACTTTCAGTGGGCAAAACATGACTGGAAGGGGGAGGCAGCTGAGGAGCAGACTTCCTGGCACCAGGGGTGGACACCAAGGGTGGTTTCAGGGCCAAAAATACCGATACCAAAAAAAATATCAGTTTTGGTAGCACTTTTTTTAATGTTTGGCCGAGTTTGACCAAACTGAACTCTGCCGAACTGAACAACCGAACCCGAAACTCGGGTTTCGAACCGAACGTCCGAACATCCATACGGCGTTCTGTTCGCCCATCCCTAGTTTGGAAGTGCATTTGCAATCGGAGACCACCTAGTAGTAGGTAACAGTTGCAACTATGTGCCTGATCCTTCTGTCTTCCTCTTCCCTCTGAGCCAGGTTGCTTAGCCCCTTTTGTTCCACAGGATGATCCTCACAGTCAGGGCTGGTGCTAGCATTAGGCAGCTCAGGCTCAACTTGAAGGGGGTGGCTCTCCTGCTCCCAATCAAGGTGCCCTGCCACCACAAGAAATAAGCTCTATACTGGGTGGGACAGGAAAGCTGCCCCCCTTTAACTTGCTGCCCTAGGTAACCTTGCCAATAAGCTCTGTACTGGATTGGGGGTGGAAGAGACGCCTGCTAGGCGGCTCCACCCCAATCCACCTTCTGCTGCCATTTCACCTGCCCCCAATCCTGCTGTTGCTGCCGCTTCTCTTGCAAATTAAAGGGGGTGCCTCTCTCATCCCTGATCCAGCTGCCATCACCACCGCTGGTAAGCTCTGCGGATGGATTGGAGGTGGGAGACAGGGGGGAGCAGGGCTAGCAGCCCCTCGGTGCCCAAGAAGCAGGCTGTGCGCGTGCATGTTGCACGCTAGGTGTGTGCATGCGAGGGTTGTGCGCAACATGCATGTGGGTTGCATATAAGGTGTGCAGCTGCGTGAGAGAGGCACACACACAGGCATTTGCCTAGGGCGGCAAAAAGCCTTGCACTGACCCTGCTCACAGTAGGTCACCCTATGGTGTAGATTCACCTCTTTGAGTCTGTCTGACTTCAGACCTGTTTCTGTAATATGGAATTATATTTATACATCTGATTTGTATTTCCTGCACTGTTGGATTCGGTGTTTCACAAAGCTTAACCTGCCGCTAGACATGACTAGTTTATATATACACATGTTGGAATGAAAATAAGTTGCTTTTTACATCATTCATGGCTGATTTCTATCATCATAAGGTTATTATATTTCACAAATTGGGGGACACTGAACCACTCGGTGTCGGCATGCTGATGTATCATTAGTCTCTAAAGCCATAAAGGGGCACCTAACACAGTGGGAAATGAGAAGAAGCCAGCCTCACATGACAGCAGACCCCCTGCAAGTGCTCCACAGAACACAGTTTAGGAACTACTAATCAAAACCCACTAACAGTTACATCAGCCGAGGTAAAGGCTCCCCACCAGCCCACAAAGCTCTTTGACATCTAGCACAGGTTCCTGTGAAGCTACACAATCCCAGGAGAAAAGCCCCTGCCCCAACACAGTCCCCAGAGAAACGGGCCATGCAAATATTGAGCACCAGCAAACCCCACTCACGACTAGCATTTTTATTTATTTTTATTTATTTGTTTGCATTTCTTAGCCGCCCCCTCATGCCCATGGCATCTCAGGGCAGCTTAGAGCATAAAAACAACCATTAAACAACAATAAAACACCAACAATTTAAACATTTAAAAACCTTCTAAAAACAAACAAACCACCCCCCTCAGAAGACTTTATCCCAACCCTCCCTCCCCTCCTCTGAAGGCCTGGGAGAACAGCCATGTTTTGCAGGCCCAGTGGAAAACCCACAAGCTTGGGCTAGACGGGCTTCCTCCAGGAGGGCGTTCCATAAATGCAGCGTGGCCACCGAGAATGCCCTCTCCATTGTGGCCCCCGTTTTACACAGGGAACCCCCAAGAAGGTGTTCCCGGTGGACTGAAGGGGGCGCGGAGGGTGAGGCAGTCTCTGAGGTATGAAGGGTCAAGACCGTGTAGGGCCTTATAGGCCAAAACCAACATCTTGAATCTGGCCCAGTACACTATTGGCAGCCAGTGCAGCTCGCGGAGCACGGGCGTAATATGCTCCCATCGGCCCGTCCCCGTAAGGAGATGAGCTGCCGCGTTCTGCACCAGCTGCAGCCTCCAGACCAGCTTCAAGGGAAGCCCCACGTAGAGCGCATTGCAGTAGTCCAGCCTCGAGGTGATGAAGGCATGGATGAGGGTGGCCAGGTCAGGCCTGGAAATATAAGGGTGCAGCCTTCGCACTAGATACAGCTTTTGCCACCACCTCCACCTGCTGATCCAGGCGGAGCTCTGCATCCAACAATACTCCCAGACTCGAAACCTGCTGAGCTACAGGAGGGCAGACCCCGGGGAGCCAGCACCTCCTTTGCCCTGCCTACCACCATCACCTCTGTCTTATCAGGGTTGAGCCTCAGTCTGCTCTGCCTCAACCAATCCGCCACGGCCTCCAAACATTGGGACAGTGCTGAGACGGCAGGACCTGGGTCAGTCAAAAAAGAGAGTTAACGCTGAATGTCATCAGCATATTGGTGGCAACACACACCAAACCCTCTCACGATCTCCCCCAAGGGCTGCATATATACATTGAACAATAATGGAGACACAATGGAACCTTGAGGAACGCCACATTCCAGGGCCCGGGAGCTGGAAGATTCAGCTCCCAGGACAACCCGCTGGCTTCTCCCCGAAAGGAATGAGCGGAACCATCCAAGGACAGTCCTGTCCAGACCACTCAGGGCTCGTCTCAATAGCAGCCAATAGTCCACGGTATCAAAGACGGCCGAGAGATCTAGCAGGATCAGAAGTGTTGAACGTCCTGTGTCCATCTCTCGGCGGAGATCATCTACCAAAGCCACCAACGCCATCTCTGTACCATAGCCAGGGCAGAACCTAGACTGAAATGGGTCAAGGAAACAGATGCTGTCAAAATGTGCCTGGAGCTGTAGTGTGACCGCCCGTTCAATAACCTTCCCTAAAAAGGGAAGGTTAGAGACAGGTTGGTAGCTGGTGAATGCGTCCACCCCCTCTTCTTCAGCAGGGGGTGCACCACGGCCTCCTTGAGATTGGGGGGCAGTCTCCCCTGCTGAAGGGATGCGTTGATTACCCTCGCCAGCACCGTCCCCAATGTCTCCCTGGAGGCCTTCACCAACCAGGACGGCCATGGATCTGATTCGGAATTGGTGGCTCTAACAAACCCCAGAATGCCCACAACATCAGCTGGCATCACTTGCATACTCCTGTGGGGACCGGATTCACCACCCCACAGGTCTGAGCCCCACTGATACCCAATAAGGAAGCTCAGGGGAGACACTCTAGGCAGACTGCATCCTTTAGAGACACGTGGGCTAGTTGCTGTGATGTGGAAATGGGGCCGACAACTTGTATTGTGAGGTAGGACGTTTGTGAGGGAGGGGAGGGGTGTGACGTGGGTGAGAAGACTACGGTGGAGCCTCTGGAAGTGGGTGGGAGTAAGATGGGAGAGTCTGTGGGTTAGCCATGGCACCTTCACGGGATGGGGGATGGGTCTGAGGGAGGGCGGGAATGCCTTTGGGTAAGCGATGGAGGAATAGGAGTGGGGGGTGAGGTAGGGCATGGGAGGGGTGGGGGTTATATGTATTTTAATTAAAATTGTTTTTAAATGATCCAAAGCTGCCTTGAACCACCTGTGGTATAGGGTGTGGTATAAAAATCTAATAATAATAATAATAATTAATTAAATTTTTTATCTCTTACAGTCAACCTTTCTGCAGTGAATGAGACACTGTTTCCGGACCCCGGAGGCTTTGGAGGGGTAAGAGTGAATCATTTTTTCAACTGTTTGTTGGGGAAGGAAGCAGGAACCAAAGTCTTGAAAGCACATGAAATGGCATTGGCCCAGGCTTCCGCTGCCTGCCTGGGCAGGGCCACGATCTCCAGGCACTCCCACGGTCAGGGCTGGAAGTCTTGGAGCTACTGAAGCTACCAGCTACTGAAGTCTTGGAGCCAGAACAGGCCTTTGACTTAGGCTCCCTGCTCTCTGTCCAGTTGCCCTTTCCCCCTCCTCCATAGGAACCAGCATGACTCACGATATATGACCCTGAACCTCCAGGATGCTGATTTCAGCCTCCCAAAGGGACATGTCCCTGCTGCATGGAGCTGCATGGGCATCAGGGTCTGCTCTCTCTGGGACCTGCCCTGAGCAGCACGGCACATTCTTAAAGATATCTCTATGGCCAAGCCACAAGGGGTTGATGTCTAGCATCAAGGGTTGCGAGACATTCCTAGTTTTAACAAAATATGCCTTATATCAGAACCCCACAACTCTATGGAAAACTGTAGAACAGAACAGAATCCTACAGTCCCATTGAGCTCCACAAAACAAACCCCCTGTGGTAAAGATCAATTCCCACAACCCCACAGCTTCATAAAGCTCCAAAGCCCCACAGATGCATAGAGCTCCACAGAACAGAGCCTCACGTAGCATCCTGTATTTTGGAAGTTTTGATCTGGCAAACCCACACACCCATCAGTTTTGAAGCTGTTGCGGTAAGAACGGATCTGTTCTGTTCTGGAGGCTGTGTCCTTGCCCTTTCCCAGGTATGATCTAACTATGTGCGTTTGTCTCCTGCTTCGCATGATCCATTTGCTTAGGGGTAGGGGAGATTTCCTTACTAAGCTAACCCAGGGTCAAAACAAATGTGACAGCGGACTGGTTCGGCCCTCTGTGGCACGTTTGTGCACGGACCCTGCCTGCAAGTGTGTGCAGGCACTGCCAGATGTTTGACCCAGAGTATCCTGGATGGCAGCAGCTAGTCCGGGGGATCTGGTCCTGGAGACTTCTGGAATCACAGCCCGGGCTAGGGTCCACTCTGATCGGGCCAAAGCAAGCTGCCTTGGAGCTGCATGTACGTTTCTGGGCTGGTCTGCTGGCCAGGACTGGCTCTGCCATGGTGGCCAACAATGGTTGGCCGTCATTGGCTGCCTGTCATGGCGGGGGACAGGGTTAGGGTGGCCAGATGGGTACACCTTTTGCTTTACATATCTAACAGACTTGTAGTCTACATGTAGGCCCATGTTACACGTGTGTGACCCTATGTTCCTCCGTGACAGACACGTATGAGAAATCCAGGTTGCAGGGCTGCGTTGAAGCCAATGCAGCCCTACAACTTCTTTTTTCTCATAAGTGTCCTCTAAAATGTGCACATCTGGCCACCCTAGGCAGGGTACTGGGAACAGTACGGGGCGGGGACGGACAGCCACACGTCCCCCATTCTCCCTGTCCCCGGACTGTGCGGCTTGTCGGTGAGACGCATGTTTATTTTGTGCTTGGACCCGGCGCGCACCCTGTCCCCCCCGTGCTGCCTGTCCTGGGTCAGCAAGGACGAGGCAGCCTGGCGTCATGTGTTCTTTCATCCAGAGATTCTCCATTCTCTGTAGGGATGGGACTCTGGGCAAAATTTTGGTTTCGGTCAATTTTGGTTTCGGTTCTTGTGAATTTCAGTTCTTTTTTGGTTTCAGTACCATCGGATCTTTTGCATTGATTTTTGTACCGGATTTTGAACACTGCGGTTTTTCAATGGGGGACAAACCACAACGTTAAAAATCCGGTACAAAAATCAATGCAAAAGATCCAGTAGTACCGAAACCAAAAAAGAACCGAAATTTCGGATTAATCCAAAATGGCCATTTTCGGGTACTTTCGGTTTTATCCAAAACCGAAATCCCCATCTCTACTCTCCTGAAACGCTTCTCTTCCCTTGCAGGAACAGTACCTGGAACACGCAAACTGGACTCTGCTAACCAAGAAAGAGTGTTTGCAACTAGGAGGCCACCTAGTGGGCAACAGCTGTAACTACGTGCCTTACATCTCCTTCATGTCTTTTATTTTGTTCCTGGGGACCTTTCTTTGCTCCATGACACTTAAGAACTTCAAAACTAGCCGCTATTTCCCCACCGCTGTGAGTACCTCTCCTTTCTCTGGCAGTGCAGTGTTGCCAACTCAAGCCTTCAAAAATCCTGAGACAGGCTCCCATGAGATTGGCTTAAAAACCATGAGGTTCTTTTTTTAAAATAAGCAATTGGGGTGAGGGTGGGGGGTGTTTTGTTTGCCTTTTGGTTTTTGATGGAGAAAAAGTAGTTCCGATGATATCTTTTATTGAGCCAACTTCTATTGGTGAGGGTATGCAAGCTTTTAAGCCAGATAAGACTCTTCATCAGGCAAAAAGGCAAGTCAGGTAAAAAAATTGAGCAACCGCAAGACAGGTATATATACATAAAAAATGGATTTGGGAAGGTGCTGGCATTCAAATATAAATAACAAAGAAACAAACAAAAAGGAAATTTGGATTGCAAGTGTTAGAGAAGAGTAGGGTCACTAGCATTTTAAAACAAGGTGAATGTCCGGAAGACATAGACTAGGGGTGTTTTCAGATGGACAAACTATCTCGGGATAATTAGAATAATCTCCGGTGATGATTATTCCAGGATAACAAAGTGGTACCTGTTTAGACGGAGAATTCTATCCTGGGATAACTTAATTCCGGGATAGTCCATGTGAACGGTGCTTTTCTGCTGAGTTCAGCACGATGTTTTCTGAGACTCCAACGTCACGTCCTTTCTCTGCAACGTCACATCCTCTGCGCAGCCGAGCATTTCTGAGTTCATGCCTTCCATTAGACTCTGTGGCGCTAATCACCGGGAGAGTTGACTATCCCGGTGATTAGTCATTCAGACGCACGTTATCCCGGGATAGTTTAACAACCAGTTGTTATAAAACCCAGTGATTGGGGTTTTATAACACCCTGATATTTTTGTTATCCCGGGATAATAATCACTGTTGACAGCGTTTAGACTGACAAACTATCCCGGTGATAATGTTCTTATCCCAGGATAAGTGTCTGTCTGAAAATGCCCTACGGGTGGAAAAGGGAGTTCACAAACTACTTTCTCCATAACCATAAGAGCTAGAAATGCATAACTATGGTCCTCCCACCAAGCCTGAATAGAAAACTCTGATTCAGATTAACACTGAAAAAGCAGTGCTGGGGTGGTGTTGTTTTTTTTTGTTTTTTTTTAAAATTATAAAATGTCAAAATATCCTTCGTATGAACAGTGCTCGCACTAGTGATTGCATGAGTGACTCTGGAAACCTGCTGTGTGTTGCATCTCAGAAGCATGTGTGCAGCTGATAGTTTTTACGATACCCAGAGTCTCTCTCTGATAGATTTCATAGCACTTTTCAATGGTGGGTAAGCACAGTTACCCCATTTTACCAGTGGAGAGACTGAGGCATATACACGTTATTTCCCCAAATGCATAATAACCTGTACACCCAACCTGCAATATATGGTCTCACAAGTTAGACAATACAGTGCTTCAAACTCTTTTGATTTTAATTTGTCTCATGTTAACTGGTGTTTTTTTTAAAAAAGCCCAGCTCTGGGAGTCATGTTATTTCATCTTTTTTCAAACTATATTTTCCTCCCTTGCATACGCGCAAAAAGCTTGCAAATGTGACTGTACCGCATGTCGTAAGGTCTCCAAATCCAACAAGACAAAAAGAAGGGGGGGGGGGGGAAGTATTTTTTAAAAAATATATAAATAAGTTTTCCTTTCTCAAACCTCCCTCTCCTCTCCACCCCCCGCACAGGAACTTGCCTCCTTTTTCAAGGACAAGATGGATAACATCTGCCTTGACCTTGCTTCCCACCCTTGCTCTCCCTTCCATTCTTCTCCCCCTTCTCTTCCTCCTGTTTCTCTCTGCCCCCCTTTTCTTCACCCTCTCAATGAAGTCACCACCTTCCTCTTCTTGTATAACTCCTTCACCTGTCCCCTTGACCCTAAACTATCCTATACCCTGACCCTATATTCTGGGGTCTGACTCCTGATTTTCAACTACTTGGGGTTGACTATTCTGACACTGACAACCATTCTGGCACTAAAAAGAACTAATACCCCAAATCTGTGACTGCTTTGAAAAACATACACCTAAGTGACTTGCCCAAGGCCACCATTAAGTCAGTGGCAGAGATGGCAATAGAACCCACAGTCCTGCTTTGGAATGGTGGCCACACCAAGCAATGGAGAAGCCAGAGTGTGAGCCTTAGGGGCATCTGGCTGGAATGGCTGAGAGTGTAAGTTGCTGGATCTCCTCTAGGCTTGGTGCGTAAGCTCTAGTGTGTTGGGGCGTACACTGTCATCATGCTCTAAAGCTATTTAGTACTTAGCAAATCCCCCTGCTGGAAATGTCAGCCTTACGTATAGCTAGTAGCTGACTCCAGTACACTATACGGGCAGGAGCTTGGGTTTCAGGAGGAAATTCAGAGACCTTAGGGCATGGATGGCCCATAGAGGCCAAATCTGGCTCTATTGATTTTTATTTGGCCCTGTTCCGAGTCCTGGATCTGGCCCACGGATCCAACCCTCAACCTCCAGCACTGAAAGAGTGAGCTCTGGGGGATGGGAGCAGAGATGAAGGCGTGCATTCAGGGGATGGATCCGGAACACGGATGTCTCTCCATCCTGAACACACTCTTTAAGTGCGCTCCCCCCTCAACCCCTATCTGGCCTGTAGAGCTTGTATTCATCTTCAGAGTAGCCCATAGGAGGTGAAAGGTCCCCCCCCCCCCCCTCCTGCCTTAGGGTCTGCTGCTCATTACCCAGCTAGCTTAATTTCCCCTCTCAAGAGCATCCTCCAATTCCCTGTGAAATGGACTGTAACAGGCCAGGTCTATGAAGTTCTATAATCAGAGCTACCACTAGGGGGCAAAAAAAACCCTATTGCCTTATTGCATTCTGTGCCCCCACTATTCCAGATGTAGGCGAAGTACTGGGCTTTAGGAGTAAGGGCAAGGGACAGCTGCAAGGCCACTGCTATGACAAGGACAGGCAGCGTAGCTGCACCAGGGCCCACAAGCCTGGGGCCGGGAGGCATGTCCCCTGGTGCAGCTGCATAGGCTTGCCACCTCTCACAGGTTTGACCCTAATACTGCCATCTTGGCCTAGGGGAGTGTCAGAGAGTCAAACCTACAAGAGGTGACAACATAGTGTCCTCCCCTGCCACTGGGAGGGTGGGGGCGGGGCATTCCTTCTGCACCAGGGAGGGCCCAGTCCAGCCCCGCCCCCAGCCTATGGAGCGCCCCTGGTGATTCGGGAAGGGGCCCATGCCACCATACTGCACTGAGCCCTAACCGCCCTGGATCTGGCACTGCCCACTGGGGAAGAGTGCTTGCTGTTTAATGCCTGCAGTGGTGTCTGAGGCTGCTCCAGGTGAAGGGGGCTGAGGGGTCACAAGTGCTCGAACAAACAACTGTATGTTCAATCCAACCCCCCTCCTCCAGAACACACTGGACAGAAAAAAAGAAAATAATAATCCCACATATCATGGATAACAGCCTTAATAATGACTAGATGGAGACCTATTGGTCATGTTAAAAAATACATATACAGACCATGAGCCAGCTAGTCTCCCTCTAACATAAAAACACCATACATAAAGACAATTAAAAAACTCCCCAAACGCGATTCAGGGGTATTTCAATGGGTAATATAAAATTGTACAACAATACTGATTTGCAACCATGCACAAACAAAAATAATATTAATGGATGCTTTTATCCACGATATGTGGAATTATTAATAAAATCAATTGAGCGGGTGTAGCACCCTATATATTATTTCCCCCTCCTCTTCCTTTCTTTTTTTCTGTCCAGCGGGGTCACAAGTGCTGCCCTGCAGGGGCTGCTGGTCTGACTAAACCCTGAATCTCCAGTCCAGCAGTAGCAGCAGCAATCTCTCTGCAGGCAGTAGCAACCCCCAACAACGTAACTCCTCGACCCCTGAGCCCCAGAGAAGTGCATCCAGCATCAGAACAGGAACCAGGTCGGGCTCCTGGGACAGATAGGCTTGTCACCTCCCTCCAGGGAGAAACCCAGACCATGCTAGAAGAGGGATGCTATGCCCCTTTCTGACATAACCCTACCCCTTCTGGAAGACAGAAGGAGTGGGGTTATGTGCACAACGGAGTTATGGTCCTAATACTCTGCAGGGGCAAAGGGGCAGTCGCACTCCTTTTCTAACATCCCACCCCTTGCAAAGTGTTGTGACATTGCAGGTGCAGGGTTACATCAGAAAAGGCACGTAACAGTCCCTTTGTCCATCTCTTCCAATGTGGTCCCACCTCTTGGAAGCTCCAAGTGTCTTCAGGTTGCTAGCGAATGTGCCCTTGCTGGCCTGGATAAATTGTGGCTTACCCTGGGAACTCTGGGTCAAAACACAGAGGGTTGACAACCCTATGGAAGACGGAGTTCGCAGTTCCTGGCAGGGATGGGACAGCAGGATGTATTTAGTCCAGAGCAGCAAAATATTGGTTGTCTTCCTGTCTCGAGCTCCTCTCCTCACCAATATACAGCCACTAGGCACACATCCAGGAGCACGGAGTATCTGTAGGGCAGGGATTCTCAACCTGGTGCTCGGGAGCACCAGAGTGCTCAGGCAATGTGTGAAAGTGCTCCCCAAGCCAGCTGCCGGTAGTGCTCCGGAGTCCGGAGCACTTTGAACAGTGCTCCACTGTTCACTAAACTCACTGTGAGCTGGGATGAATCGATTAATTATCTCAATTTCCATTGACTTGAATTAAACTGAATTGCAATGGGGAGACTTAATTGATGGATATTTATGCAAATCATTCATGCAAATTATGTAGTGCTCCCAAGTAGTCACTTACGTTACTCCAGTGCTCATGACTGGGGAAAGGTTGAGAGCCCCCTGCAGTAGGGGCTTGGTTATGCTAACCTTCTGTAAACTCTTCTCTTGGGCTGAATAGCTGAGGAAGATGGTGAGTGACTTCTCCATCATCCTGGCCATCCTTATCTTCTGTGGGATCGATGCTGCATTCGGATTGGAGACTCCCAAACTCATTGTGCCCAGTGAGTTCAAGGTGAGATTAATTGGGGAGCAGAGAAAGAACTTCTCAGCTGTGGGGAGGAATGGGCAGGATGTGTCGGAAAGGCTGATGTAGTTCCGTAGGGAGAGTTGGTCGATTTGGTGGGGAGCATACTTCTCAACCCCTGGACTCTGAAATGAAGGGCAATGACAGTCACAATATGGGACATAATTTGCACGTATTGTTTCATGCAAATTTAAAATATCCTGTTGCCTAGCTTTGATGTTTGGATGGAAAAATATATATATTTTTTAAATAGCAATTTTAAAAAATGAAAGAAATCACACTTACAAACTTCTCTCATAAGCCATACTCAAACTCTTCTCCTTCTCATCTTCATTTTAGAGCTCTCTCACAGCACTGCTTTCAACTACTTGGCATCACACACCCCACACATGAGCTCTACTATGCACACAACCCTCTGCCATAAAGCTCTTTTCATACATCTCCTGTGTGGATTCTCTAACAAATTGATCTCTGGTGTGGATTCTCTTTGTAGTCCTGCACAACGCAACTGCTCAAAATCCAGAACATGTCAATGATGTCTTTGAAAGCCCTGTAGAATCTGGGACACTTGAGCAGTATGCCCTTTGTGTGTCCTCTGTTACTTTCTTTAAAAACACAGAAGGCAGTCCTGTAAATCAAAATTGTGAAACATCCTGGAAAATCCAGGACACGTCAAAAAATCTAGAACACTTGAGAGGCATTGAGGTAGTGGGGTGCCAGCTCTGGGTTTTGGGGCACATCTAATACTCAGACAGTGATCAGCTCCATTTCCCAGAATTGCCTGGCCCAATGGTTCTCAACCATTTTAAAACCATGCCCCCCACAACTTCCTCCAGCTGTGCTTTTTGTGTCTCCCATCCCCAGAATACCTCCCTCCCCCAGTTTGAAAACAACTGGCCTAGCCCAGAGCGTACGCCCCAAAGGAAAGATGGGAAACAGAAAATGGGTCTAGGAACTGCCCATGGTAGGGTTGCCAGGCGTCCCTTATTTCAAGGAATGTCAAATGTCCCTTTTTTAAAGGGTGCGTCCCTTATTTCAGAGTCCTACAGCTCTGTAGACCATGATGGAATCCCTTATTTGCATAATGGATCAATGTCTCTTACTCTGAACACCATGGAATAGAATGGACATCCCTTATTTCTGTCTTCCCTCAACTCTGGAGTGTTCTTTGGTTTGGGAATTTTGACTTGGCAACACTAGCCCATGAGGAAGTACTCTACATTCTCCTTCCCCAACCCTCACAAATAACTCAGTCTGGGCACTGCTGTAATAGGTGCCACATCAGGAGCCGTGGAGACTCAAAGAAGCCATTTTCAGAAGAGACCTGAGTCCCATTGGCTTTCCATGAGGGTTGGGCTCCCGAACCACACAAGCCATGATCTACAAATCACTTACTCCAGAGTAGCCTCATTGAAGTCTGCCTTCTCTTCAGCCTGGGCAGCAGCAGGGTAAGCTTCTCACGCAGCTGCTTTCTGACACCGGGTTCATCCTAGCACAAAGCAAGAGGCAAGGCTTCAGTCTCCTCGGGGTCACTAGGAACCAGAGAGAGAGCCCCAGTAAATTTCCCAGGCCATGAGATGCCTGTGCCTAGAATAGACCTCCCTCCCCATTAGCTGCTCCTCTGCACTTTCCCTGATGGTGATGACATATAAAGCATCCTGAATCTCCCAGAGGGTTGCCTCATGTCAACAGGATCCTAGCGAGTCCTTTTAAGGGACTCCCTGCTGCCCATGATAAGCAGTGACTGCAAGGTGAGGGGCTCTGTATCCCTGAAACAATCACGCCCTCTCCCCCAATTCTGGAATGCGAGGAGCTGTTTTCTCTTAGTGAGGAGGCAACGAACGCTATGTACCCTGCTGAGGGCTAGAGCTCTGTGAGCCTAAATATGCCAATGAGCCACCCGCTGCCAAGCAAAGGGAGTTTTCTCTGTGCCAAGCTATGCTCCTCCCTGATGTAACTCCATTGACTGCTCTGGGCCTATGCCAGGGATGGCTCTGCCCACACGTTTCCCTGCCCAACTCTCCCTCTGGCTGCAAGGCTGGGAAAATCTGCAGCAAACAAGAACAAAACCGCTGGATTGGTCACCCCAGAAGAACTTTGGGTTCACCCTCCCTCAGCAGCTTTCCCCTCATGTCACTTCAGAGCACGGTCCCTTCCAGAGCTGCCCTTGTAAATGAGAAGGTGTGAAGCTCGCAGAACCCTTGATCTATAAATAACAGCAACACAGCAACTGTGCCCAAGCCAAACAGCTACTTAATCACTCAGATGATGTCACAGCATGCAGCAGAGCAGGAGACGCCGGCTCAGGTCTGGGCTTGGGCTTTTCCGCCTCAGGCCTAGGTGTGGAAAGGGATCAGCAGTCTCCTCCACATGTAGCATGTGGCCTCCATCTCTCTGCAGTGCTCCCTGCTAGGCAATTGGTGCATCAGCTTAATAAGGGAGCTGTTCCCCCATTCTCTGAGCTGGAGGCAAGGAGCCACACGGGCAATGTGGGGGAAATGTTAGTGCAAAGAGGGGTGGGGCACTGCAGGCAGGCTGGGGCAGGAGGGTGTGCCGACTGGTTCTGGCTGAAGCCCTGTGTGTGTTGATCTGCCTGGAGCACCTGGCACCATTCAGACATGGCTCCCAAAAGACTGTTGTTCATTAAACTTCTCACCGCATCCCTGGGTAATAGGAAGGGCTTATTCTTCCCATTTTAGAGATGCATCAGTTTAGCTCTAGAGAGGTTATGGGATTCACTCCAAGCTAGGAAGAGCCAGGAATGCAGTCCTGGTGTCTTGCTTCCTGGATCCCTGCTCCAATCATTGGACCACATTTCTCACTTTCCCTGCAGTTTTTTGAAGAGTGTGATTGTGGAATCTGTGTCTTCCTCTGAAGAGGGTCTGTGTCGCTGCAGCCCTCCTTAGACTGAGTATAGCCTCACCTAAGAGAGCTGAAGTTCTTTGTTTAAATCACTTCTATTGTCGAAGATGACAACCATCCCAGAAGCACTGACTAGTTCTGAATTCTCTGGGCTCTGCTTATCTGCCTGTAGTCGGGGTTCGTAGCAAGAATATAGGACTCCCTTCCTTTTGGCCTCCACAACCTGCTATTTGGACTCTAAGAACGCAGGCCTTCATGCATGTACAAGCTTGTGCCTGCTTTGCACACACATTAGTGAAAGTGTGCTAAGCCCCACATTGCATATTGTTGATAATAATAATAATAATTAATAATAATAATAATAATTAATAATAATATTTTGTATTATTATGAATTGTTTTTTGTATATTATTTATTATGTATTTATATAGTTCCAGCAATGTGCCTGGCACTGAAAATCGTTAATTAGAGACAGGTCCCTGCCGTGAAGGGGCTTGCAATCTAGGCAAGATAAGGAAAGGGAGAGACAAGCAAATGGGGGAATATCAGGAGAGACAGGCAGACATTCATTCTTGTCGCGCACACAGGCAGATCCACCCTCCCTGATGGGGAATCTGAAAATCAAGTCTACAAGGTCCCCTCAGGAACAGGTTGCACGGCTCACTCCCCAAGCAGCAAAGCCCCGTGGCTCCCCAGGAGCTGTCCCTCTTCGCGGAGCAGGATTCGCACAGCTCAATAGCTGGAACATCTAATGGGCTGCAGCTGATGTGCTGTCAGGCCAGCACTGGCTGGTTGCAATGTGCAGAACAGTGGCCGCTGTAGAGGCTCCGGTAATCATTTTCTCTCGCATTCACTGGGGTGCAATTGATGTGATGGGTGTGGGATGCAGAGAGCCCCCTTGATCAGAAGGGACAAGGGCCTGGTCTGGCCCATGCAGGGTCAGGAAGCTATTATGTGCTGTTGGCCCTTTAAGAAATGCTGCATGCTACCTCTGGGCGTAAACAAAAGAGACGTTAGCTCACATTAGCTGCCACCACGTGGCTGCCCACCTGCCTGTTTATTAGGTGTTCACCCCCCACCGGCCACAGGGCCACCACCCACTGTACACGCAGCCCCCCCTCACGGCAGGGTCTCGGAGAATGCAGAGCCTGATGTGTGGGTGACTGCAGGCGAACGTGCACCCACGTGTCCGTGTCCCGTCAATTTGGGTATGTGCAGCGCCTCTGTGTGTGCGGGTCTGCCGGCACCATAAAGTCACGGGTGAAAATCCTAGAGCATCGGAGGAGTGACTACTTTCTGCCCCTCTCTCCGCTCTCAGTGGTGCTACCGTCGGGGGCTGCCTGCAAGCGCATGGAATACAGGCGGGGGGGGGGGCTGCCCCTTTATTAGACTGGACACGCTAAACATGTGAGTGGGGGGGCTGCACGGACCCTGCAGCGGGCTATTGTCTCATTTGAACATACCCTCGGTCTTGTGTATTCCCTTCCCTCTGCAGCCCACCAACCCTGAGCGAGGCTGGGTCGTGTTCCCCTTTGGAGCAAACCCCTGGTGGGTCTGCCTGTTGTCTGCGGTCCCGGCTGTACTAGTCATCATCCTCATCTTCATGGACCAGCAGATTACGGCTGTCATCCTCAACCGCAAAGAGTACAAGCTCCAGGTCAGTGCTGAGCCTGCTGAAGGGAGTGGGGAGGGGGGATTGTCTACTATTTCAGAGGGGACCTCAAGGCCTTTCACATGATGCCAGAGCTCAGCGTCTGGAGCATCCCCTTCATCCCTCGGCTTCTGAGAAGAAACCGTCTTCCCGGAAATGGGGAGCTATTGCATTACCTGCTGCATTCCACTGGCTGCGAGCAGCAGGGATCCCTGCAACTCCAGTCTCTCTTTAATTACACAGGCTACAGGGAGGGATATTGCCGGGTGTTGGGCCTCTCTCCTTGGCTCGTCTCCCAGTCCTGGGTGCTGAATCCTGGAGGAGGGACTGGCTTTTGCACACCTCCCCACACCCCAGGGGCGTTCTCCAGCGCGGCTAGAGAATCCTGCCGATACAAAAGCAGATACAAGCAGAGGGGTCCCTGCCTGGGCAGCTGGGGGGGCGGGGGGACATTTCTCTGTACGCCTGATGCAAAGCCAGTGCAGTGTGGGGAGCAGGCGCTTCTTCCCTTCCTACCTTGAAGAACCGAGAATGGCAGCTACCCAGGGCAGATCCTCCTCCAGAAGCAGCCCTAGACAGCCTGCCCAATGTCACACAGCTAATTATTCAGATCCAGGCCTCCTGACTGCCCTGCCCTGCCCCTAAGGCCCACCTCCTCCCTCCAGAACCCTTTCTTCTTTCCTTCACGATTGCCCCCTGGAATCACAGCAGTCTGCCCCTGGCATCCCACATCCCCGTCTGTCACAGGCATCACTCACTTCTCAGCTGCGTGATGTGTGGGAACAAGAACCTGTCCCTCTGGTTGGGGAGTCTGAGGGAGTGTTGGCACTGGGGGGCCTATGGCTTTCAGGGGGCGTCTTTAGACGCAATAGGGATTGGGCGCTGAAGATGTTTGCCACGTGACTGTGCGTTGTGTCTTGGCACCATCACTCTCTTTGGCCGCTCGTCTGCCCCCCGTTAGCCTCCCATTAACTCCTCATTGGCTGCCAGGATGTCTCGAGTGCAGCAGGTGAGTGTTTCCCCTCTCCAAGTAGCTAACATGTCTAAAGACATTGGGTGGTGTGCTCACAGCCAGTTTTGGGCTGTCTGCCCCGAATCCTCCCTGTCTGCCCTGAATCTTGCACTCAGTGCCACTTCCAGCTGGTTCCTTGCAGCACACACTCCTTGTGCTCTCCCAAAGCACCGGTGGGGGTGGGGGAGCAGTGAAGAATAAGCTGTTTAGCTGCAGCACAAAGCAGAGGATTTGGGGCAGACCTGACCACTCTCCTGTATGGACTACAACTCCCATAATTCCATGGGAGTGCTTCTGCAAGGAGCGCTTCCAGCGCAAGGGACAGACAGGACCTCGATAAGCCCCTGGACATGGAAAGGCAGCCATTGTGCCTAAGTACCGCAACATATTAAACATGGGGAAACATGCGTGGCTGTACAATGGTGTTAACACACAGCCACCCCTTTCCGATGCATTTAAAGGCGCTCAGGGCTGCTTCCCCAGCACTGGGCCCTTCTGCTCTTTGTCTGTTTCATAAAAGTTTAGTTAGGCGTTTCCCTGAGTTACTCACTTAGCACAAATTCAGGAAAAATGACAGTTGCTCCGGTCACCAAAGAGATTCTGACTGGATCTTGTTTTATGCTTTCAGTCCATTATTATTATTATTATTATTAACAAACATTTATATAGCACCAGCAGTGTACCTGGCACTTTACAAAGTAATAAAATAGACACGGTCCCTGCCCCTAGGGCTTACAATC
>QEPC01004474.1:1837389-1854957 GCA_003113815.1 Sphenodon punctatus
GGTGCAGAAAACCAAATCCAGTGTATGTCCCTCCTCATGTGTGGGGCCACAGATGATTTGGGACAGGCCCATGGTTGTCATGGAGGCCATGAACTCATGCCTCGCTCCTCCAAGATCGGTGTCAGTGTGGATATTAAAGTCCCTCAGGATCATGAATCTAGGGTTGCAGAGGATCACATCTGACACCAAATCAGCCCATCTCTCTAGAATCTATATCCTGTCCCAAACATTCAACGTTGTCTGCTGTTCCACTGTAACAAGCCATGTAGTGCGACCATAGCATCATGATAACAAAACCAGAACAAATTGGCATCAGCTCCAAACGCTCTGTGGGGTTTGGATGGGTTTCCTGGATGGGAAGGGGAGAGACCTCTGGAGGCAAGGAGGCTTCGCCTGAAAAGATGTCCCTCAGGATCGAATATGGCGTTATGGAAGGTATACCTCCCCCGCCTAGATCATCATCGGGAGGCGGAGCATACTGCCTGTCCCTTACCAGGGAACATACCAAGTACAAACACACAACACACAACCTCCTCCCACACTAGACCCAGGACCCAGGGTATGGGGCTGTAGGAGGTGTGGATGGGGGGCCTAGTGCGGGGGCCGGACAGGACACGCACGCACTGGATAAGTCTAGATCGCCGAGGTGGGGGGATAGGGCTAGGGATGAAGCAATCACGCCAAGGTACTCACATGAGACTTCACGCTCTCTCTTTCTCTCTCTCTCTCTCGTTCACAATGCTCTGCAAGGATCCACACACGTTCACAACACGTAGAAGGGTAGGGGCCAGTCTCACAGGCTGAGGACACTGATCACCAGCAATGGGGGAGAAGCGAAGGGTTCTTTTTATCCCCTGAGCCATGCAGGGAACGCTGGCGCAGGCACTCTGAGCGCCAAGGCTAGGAAGTAGGGGGCGTGGCCGCAGGGGTGGAGCCCAACGTGCAAGGGTTGGGCGGAGCACGCTCTGCAGCGCCGCCAGGATCCGCTTGTGCCACTGGCAGCGGGACCTGGAGTCCCTGTGCTGTTTCCTGGGGCGCCGCAGCAGCAGCGGACTGTGCTGGTGGGGCTGTCCTGGGAGCACGGCTGCGGCACACTCTCTTGGAGTGCCCCCCAGTAAGTCCCCACCAACAGGACCCTTGGCATACTTTCCCCCACGTCCTAAGACCCTGGAGGGAGGGTCTGACATGCCTACAGTATGCAGTGTACAAAGAGCATTCCTATCTAATGTCCACTTGCTCCTCCTGATGTGAGTCTGAAATCCAGGTATCCACATAGAGCCAGTCCTCTACCCTGGCCACAGAATACCCCTTCCCAACCCAAACATATTCTGACCTTACTGAGTGCATATGGAAGATGCATAGCCTTTGCGGTGGCCTCAGATTGAGGGTGCATAGTGCAACAGGATATGAGGGCAGAGTTAAGGATTTTTGTGGAACCTTAACTTAGATTTCCAAGCTGTCAAATATTTGTTCTTTTAAGACATTCCCCTAGGGCAACACTTATTGATTTAACAAACATCTCAGTTTTGATAACGATAACATCCTAAGGTGAACTCACACATAACTCTGCTAAACTCCAATGTCCACGAGGCCCCGGAAGCTACGGATGAATCTCAAGTGTGTCCTTTTCTCTCTTTACAACCCAAAGATTAATATTATAAAGTTTTACTGTCTGGGGATCCAACCAGAGTCTGAATTTGTTGTAACTGTTAAGCAATAGCTATGAAACCAAACTGCAGAGTTTGAAACAAAACAATGCAAGAGCCCAGCCATATCTTGGGACTGACTTTATGGAAGATTCCGTTTATGGGCTTTCCTCTTGGAAGGGGAGCCGAATCTTGCAATTCCTAATGCTTTGGATTTGACTTTTCCAGTATATCCCTATGCCTGTGCTCTATGGGATCTTCCTCTACATGGGTGTGGCCACACTTAGCAGTATCCAGGTAAGTGCAAATCTGCTGAACATTTCAGCATCCACCTAGGATTCTCATTGATTTCCAGGAGTGGGGAAATTTGGGGGTATTTAGAGTTTTTGCTCATTGATTTCCAGGTTTGTGGGAACTTAGGAGTATTTAGAGTTTTTGCTCAGATGTAGCAATAGATTTTAGTGTGTTGCATGCACAATAGTGTGTGTGTGTGTGTGTGTGTGTGTGTGTGTGTCTGTACACGCATGTAATTTGCATCTCGAATGCCCATATTACTCAAACATGGTAATGCTAAAGCTGGTCACTGCAGCTCTGTCTAACCAATGCTGGTGGAACCTCTGTTCCCCTCCTCCTCAGCATGGAGAGTCTGTATGTGCCCTATCTGTTCCCGGAGAACGATTCTAGGAGTGTGTGACAGGGTTTGAAAAGTTGTTATTGGGACGACAGTATTTCTGGTAGCTCTGAACCTGAAAAGCCATGTCGTATAGTTACCAAGAGTCCAAATGACCTAAAATACTTTTTCTATAGATACAAATCTGATATCTCTCCCGTTTCTAGCCCAGTAGAGCACAGGGTGAAATACTTGAGAGTGGCGTTTTATGTAGAGGGAACCTGGCACAGGTGGTTCAATGGACCGTAATAGGTAAATCCATGGCTCACACACAAAGGGATTTTCACATGGACACGGGGGTGCTCAACCCCAGAGCAAGTCCAGGGGTGCACCCCCACATCTGCCCGCTTGCAGGCCCACCTAGGTCCCTTTTAAATGGACTCGGCAGCTACTGCAGCCCACGGTCCTCCCACACGGTGCCTCCCTCCCCCACACCATAGAGTTGTGGGCAGATCGCCCGCAACTCTGTGGCATTTTCCAGGGCAAACCCTGGCAGAGAGCAGGTTTTCCCCGGCCATCCACTGAGCAGATGCCCAGATTGCAGCCCCATCTCCGGCTGGTGCCCCAGGGTTAGGCTGTCCGCTTTGCTGGCGGCGCTCCTGGATGTTCCGGAGCACGGTTGGTGGGGCTGCCCCTAAGCATGGACAGCCTGTCCCACCTCTGCTCTGCCTGCACATCTGGCGGGCTACCTTTAATGGACAGCCTGCCATGGGGTGAGTTAGGGCAGAGGCGTGGGTGCTGTCTATGTTAAAACACCCAAAGATAAGTAGCTGGACCAAGAAAGAGAAGTCTATATAAGATAGTAAAGCGACTTATGATCTACTTTTACAATACCCTTTTTGGTGCCTTGCTTGCACTTTCCTTTTGGTTCCCTTTCCCACCTCTCTCTCTCCTCTTATTCCAGACCACTGAGCAGCTTCAAACAAGACCCAATGGGGGTGTGTTAGAAAAACATCCTACCATAGAAAGAGTCATATGATCTATGACTTTTCCTTCTTCCCCTACAAGGGGAATTTCCCCCCTTCCCACATCCACCCAAATGACACTGGTTTGGAAGCTAGGGAAGGCAGTATTACTTCCAGAGGCAGGGACTTCTTTGGGGCCTGGTATTGGTTGGCCTATGTCTAGCAGAACATGCAGCATTAATTTCTAGCAACAGCCAGCCAGGGGTGCCTGAAAACTAGACCTGAAAATCATGTTGTTGCCTGTAGAAAAACCATGTAAGTCCATTTTCTCAGGTTTTAAAATATTTCTTTAAGTCCAGGGATGCCTGCTCCCAAAGTTGGGCTCAAGGTCACTTGGGTGTTGGGTTCTAGCGCACAAAGCAAACAATGGAAAAATCTCTCAAATGTTCTTGCGTTGACTTGTCTGTAGCATATGCAGGGAATACACAATCCATGTCAGGGTGGGAGGCAGGATGAGTTTGCTGACTCTCCTTTGGGGATGATCTCTCTAACTCATCCACAGCCCAAACTCATGTTAACAGAATCCTTTCTGCCACCCTGCTCAAGGGCTCCCTAGATTATACCACTAGTATCTACCCCGACACACCCCTCTCCCTTCCACTCAG
Organism: Sphenodon punctatus; assembly: GCA_003113815.1. Taxonomy (NCBI): domain Eukaryota; kingdom Metazoa; phylum Chordata; class Lepidosauria; order Sphenodontia; family Sphenodontidae; genus Sphenodon; species Sphenodon punctatus. The sequence goes on from QEPC01004474.1 coordinate 1,841,276, forward strand.
ATTGCTTGGGGGTGGGGGGGAATGACAATCTTTTTAACTGTTAACTGACTGCAATCAGGGGTCAAGAAATTAAGCAAAATCTCCGGTTGCTCTCCCAGCTCCTTTTCCCAGCTCCTTGCATAACCCTAACTAATAAAAGTACAGTACACCTTCTCAAGGAGCACACTTGCTTGCACATTAAGAGAAAGTGCTTGGACCATGGTAGCAGGTACTGCTTGGTGACTCCTAAAAGTAATTACTAACCAAATAAAAGCAAAAGCAGTTCCTACAAACCCCTGAGCACTACTGGACCAATACCTCCACACCTGTCATTTTCAAGAGATCTGGCCAGGCCTCATAGGAAGAGAAATTGAATAAACAAATCAAAATGACTGATCTCAACTTAGTCAGGTCTCTATGCCAGGGGCGTAGCTACGTGGGAAGGGTCCCTGGTGGAGAAGACGGAATGGGTCCCTGCTGAGGCACTCCGTTCCAGCATGCATATGCACTCTAGTACATGCATGTGGGCTCCCCCAGACATGTGTGTCCTGGTGTGGCTGCACCTATTATTAGCTATGCCCCTGCTATATGCAGCATCATGTCAGCAGAGAAGTGCTGGAGCAAGGGGGCATTCCTTATGGAATCAACTGTGTCTTCATGTCCCCTTACTTTTCCTGGGGCTCTCTTATGAAGAGCTTCCCATGCAGAGTCAGGGTACTTGCTGTAATGATTAATCCCTTCGTGCTCAATGTGCTGAGGTTAAAGTCCCAGGAAGGAAGCCCTTGTGGGAGGGGAATAGGTAAAGGTAGCAGAGAGTGGAACACAGTGGAGTTTGTGCCCTCGTGTGCTGCTCTCTGATGATTAAAGAGGACCTCAGAGGAGTTTTGTCTGTTTCTTTTAAGTCCATTTCTGTTTACTACCTGAAAGGTGTTGGGAATGGCTGGTTACGTCTGCTTCTGTTGGAAGACTCTGGGGATGGCTCTGCTAGGTAGACCGGGGGCAGACGGGGGAACAGTCTCTCCAGGCAGTTCAACACAGTTTGTTGTCATGCAAAGATCCCGTATTTGGCCAGTCCTGGAGCTGCTGTCCCCTGGAACAGCCAACCTAAGTTGGGGTCCACATGTGCCCTTTGTGACGTGCAGCTGTCCTGGGGCTGCTGCAGGGAACCAGGAGGGAGGGGATGCTCCCTGCTGGGGACCATGGTTGACCGCAGCAGGCAACAGCCCCATCTGTCTGCGAGCCGGGAGTTCTGGTCCCTTCCCAGCTAGAGCTGCTGCTGGTCACCGGACCAGAGCTCTTTGCCTGCAGCAGTCCCAGGAGGGAAGAACTTGGGGCCACTGTGGAATTGGATAGACCTGTTGGTGCTCCTATATCAAACCTTTTCCCTCCCATGGCCTACTTTGAAAATTAGTACACATTCCACAGGCTGGATAGGTGTTGGGGGCAGGGTGTCAGGATTAGGCCAGCAGCTCATTCTCAGGCCTCATCAAGAAGTCGCACAGACACAGCCTCTCTGCAAGGGAACTAACTGTTTAACGTAACTACGATACACATGCAGACATTCAGGTCAAAAGGTTAACAAGCAAGGCTTCGGCAACAACTTTATTGGAACAACTCAGTGTGAGCAACAACAGACAGGGGATACTCAGGATGGGGAAGGGTCCAAATCACGGATCTCTGTGTCATGAATCTATCCTCTCTCTCAAGCACATGCATGCCCTTAACTCTGCTCCGTTCCCCAGAGCTCACTCCCCAGCACTTGAGGATAGGGACTGGATCAGCAGACCCAGGAACCTGTAGTCCTGACAGACCTCTAACAGAGTGGGTGTTTTCAGGCGGACGAGGGGCTGCCAACCCCCGAAGCTGCTCCGGGGGTGCACCCTCACGTCTGCCTGCTCCTAGCCCCTCCTGGGTCTGGATCAGACAGATCCCCTGAGTTCCCCTGCTCACGGTCGGCCCACGTGCCCCCCCCCCCACGCACACGTGCCCCCCCCCACCCCCCCGGTTCAGCAGTCACCTCTGCTGGCCGACCATCATCACTTCAGTCTTGTCTGGATTCAGCCTCAACTGCCTGAACGTTGGATATTAACTCCTCATGGGCTGTTAAGCAGCCTGTGTTTGCACCATGCCACTGGGGAGCACTGAGATATGGTTTGTCAGCGAGCAAATGGGATTGTATGATGCATAAATCAAGACTGAATTTGTCCCAAAGTGTTTTGAATGTCGGGAACTCATGTTCACTGCGTTTTCCCAATTGGTGGCAGTGGGGGAAATGCAGTGAACATGGGTCCCTGCCTGTAATGGTGCCTCTTAATGCACGGACAGGTACTGCTGGTCAAACTACCCAGAATCCTTCGCAAAGGGTTGGTTATGTCAGTGTTTTGCATAAAGCCTGGTGGTTTTCTGTGTGCTCCTCCTGAGTCCGGATGAGGTGGACCTGGTGGGTTCCCTGGCCTGCGGTCTGCCCACGTGGCACCCACCCACCCACCCACCCCATAGAGTTGTGGACTAGAGCATCCACAATGCTATGATGTTGCCTAGGGCAACGGCTGGCTGGAAGCAGAGCAGCTGCATGGGGGCACGCTGTGCAGACCTGAGTCTCGCAGCCCTTCCTTCCTTACCCCAACGCCCACACCCGTGTGCAATGGGATGCTGGGATAACTGACCTTTCCTGACCTGTTCCCGGGATGGGGGCATCCTATGGGTGCAAAGCTTTCCAGTTATCTCCTTGCCTCGTCTGCTGCAGTTCATGGACAGGGTCCAGCTCCTGCTGATGCCAGCGAAACACCAGCCTGACTTCATTTATCTTCGCCACGTGCCCCTGCGCCGAGTCCATCTCTTCACCTTCATTCAGATGCTCTGCTTGGCTGTGCTCTGGGTCCTCAAGTCAACAGTGGCTGCCATTATCTTCCCACTAATGGTAAGAGATTGCTCCTGCCGGGGTAGTGATGGGTTCCTTATGCCCTGCTAGGGAGAAAGCAACATTGCTTGTGTAGACTGAGAGAATGTCTGGCCTCTGTTCCCATCTTCCTTTGCTATCCTACAAAGCCCAGGAATACCCAGGTCTCCAGCATTTCAGCCCCACACCCCGCCTCCCTATGTGTGAGTAGCTTGGCCTCTGCATGTTCGCTGCTGTCAGTTTGCTGTTGAAAGGGTCAGGAGTCCCAGGACTCTCTCTGGTCTGGTTCACTGTAAAAATGCCAAGGGTATGGGACCCATACTGTCCCTTGGCTTCAGACACACAGGCCTGGTTTCCCCCATGCAAGAGCTGCCTTTGACAAGCATCCAGAGTCTCCACGTTGCTGCAGGAACTCAGCCCTTCCGCCTGAAGGGGAGCGGGCCGCCCAGGGACTATAATAACTCCCGACACTTTGCAAGAGCTCTCTGCCTGGTTACAGTCACAAATGCCACATTAGCTCTTGGGCAGAGGCATCTCTCTGTATGTCCTGTCACGGCAGCTGTGGGCTGGTGGAGCATCCAGGGGCATAGGGACAGGTAGTGCAAGAGCACTGGGCACCCCAGTGCACCCTCCTCCAGGCACAGTTTGTAGAGGGTGTGACACACCAGGCTGTGGGACCACCGAGTAGATGGCTGACTTGCCTACTGCCAGCCGTGCCTCACTACCCAGCTGTGCCCTGCCTCTCCCCCACTTCTGGTGTCCCCTGTCCCTCTGCTCCACCCCAGGGACTCTCAGCTGCCCTGCCCCACTCCCCATCGCAGCAACCTTTGCACCTCCCCATCCCTACCCTCCCTGCTCTTCTGGCCCAGCCTCCCCACTCCTTTGCCCTCTCCTGCCCTTGCAAGCCCAGCCTCCCCTCTGGCCCCAGGGTCGGGGGTGGGGGGCATTTCATCTTCGGCACCAGGACCCATTCCAACCTAGCTACATCCCTGGAAGCATCCATATTATTGACAGAGCCGCGAAGGGTGGATGGGGGGAGGGCTGATACCGGACATCAAAGGGTATTTTTAGACAGACCTGGGGGTGGTGGGTTTAGATGGAGTTGCCCCAGCAACCGCCATCTGCCCACACATGCCCCCCTCCCCTGCACCAACCATAGAGTTGCGGGTGGCTCAGCAGCCACTCTAGGCTGCTGCCCGCAGCTCTATGGCAGTTGCTGGGGCAACCTGCGGCCAGAAGTGGAGCTTCAGCGACCGTCTGCCCTTCAGAACACGGACCAGTGCTCCAGGTTCGGGCGGCCTGCTCCTCTTGCGGTGCTCTGGGATGTTCGGAGCACTGAGAGCAGAGCTGGCTTCTGCTCAGCCTCACCCCAGGGTGGCCTGCCTTTCCACGGATGGACCACCTCACCTGGGGGTGGGGCGGAGCAGGTGTGTGTTCAATGCCACCCGAAGTCTTTGCTTTTCAATTGTGGTAGTAACCAGGTCTGGGTTTGTATGGTCCATAAGGAACGGTGGAGCCTCCACTCCCTGAAGCTGAACCTGCTGCCATTGATGTCAATAGTCGTTTTGCCTCTGATTTCACTGCTAGCAGGAATGGGGTTGGGCTTCCAAAAGAGAGCTGGACAATGCATTTTTGAGCATGCCTCCCCCGTTGTGGAGGATGGGCAGAGTGTGACTTACTTCAGTAACAACACTGCACCGGCAGAGCTGCTATCTTCCAAGCATTTCAGTAATCACAAAGCCACACACCCCGTGATGCAAGACATACGCGTTTACAGACTGAGAAACTGAGGCACAAGCAGTCTCTGTGTCTTGACTTAGCGCACAGGACAGCACCAGGAGTAGACACCAGGCGTGGTGACTCCCACTCCTGTCCTGCAACCACTAGGAAACACTCCTTGTAGGTCAGTGCCCTCGCTCGACTTGTTTTGACTATTTGTACGACGCTACCTGAAGCTTTTGTTCTGCCCTGCCCCCAGCTGCTGGCTCTGGTGGGGATACGGAAAGCGATGGAGTGCATCTTCTCCTTGCATGACCTGAGCTGGTTGGATGACATCATGCCAGACACAGAGAGGAAGGAAGAAGAAAAGAATCCGCAGAGGAAGACAGAGCAGGATGACAGCGACAGTGAGGATGTAAGGAGAGGGATGAGGGGTGGGGGAAGAGGGGAACCCATTTGAGTAGAAAGTGGGTTCGTTCCAAATGTTGAGGAAAGAACTGCAGCCAGTCATTTCTGGCGAGCCAGACAGCGTTTTATCCCATATCTAGGCAGGGCATAATCTTACAGGGATATCCGTCCCAGAGGTTCTCAGTAGCCTTGTGCATTAAACATTCGCCTCATTTACAGACTGAGAAACTGAGGCATAAGGCACATGGCCCCGACAGATTCAAAAGGAAGTTCTAATGTTCAACACCTGTTTGAGAGTCACCATTTTGAGTGACCTTGGGCTTGACAATAGCAGCTGCAGGCACTCAGCGTCTCTGAAAGAGTTGGGCCCCACGTGTCTAACAATGGGCGCCCCAACCCTGTGACCATTTTTGAAAATCTGGAGCTAAGTGATTTTCCTTAGCTTTGCAGTGGAAATCCGTGTCCAAGCTCCGGCTGGAACACAAGGCTCTCCCCGTCCTGCTCCCTGTTCTGGCAATGCCAGCCAGTCACACCTATGCCACAGGGAGAGCACATGCTGCCACTTTCTTAGCAAGGCTGAGTGGCAATCCGCACTGGGGGAGAGGGAGCAGCTGCAGGCTCTGGGCTTAGCATGAAGATCACAGCTGCTGTTTTCTCTCATTGCCCCAGTGTCCATAGTAACCTCTGCGTTGGCTTGTTCTCCTTTCTCTCCAGTCTGAACTAATGTACCAAGAAAAAGGTCCAGAAATCAACATCTCTGTGAATTGAAGGAACTGGTACTCGCTGATGGGACAAAGCAAAAGGTGAGGAATGATGACCTGCTTGCGGGGAGGGCAGAGGCCATGGGTCTGAGGGACTGGTCCCCTCCCTGCAGATAGCCAAGTCACCAAGACCTGATACTAAGCCAGAGGGTTCCGAGTGGTTGGATTGTGTGACCCCATTTTGAGACTTGAATACAGTTCCATGACCCCTATATCGTTCCAATACCAGCTAGGATTGCACGCATGCTGTGGCATCGCTTGAGGACATAATTTGGAAAAACGTCTGCCCTAAGGATTCCTAAGCAGCTACAGCTGTCACTGACATTGTCAAGAGCTGGGGATGTCCAGCACCTTCTGCATTCCAGACTAGGGTGTCTGCGAGAGGGCAGGATGGGCTCCTCCTCACAGAAAATGACCTCCCTCTAATACACTTAACACCTCCTCATCCACAAAGGGATTCAAATATGCAGGGTGCCACAAAACACAAAGGGGGGTCTTTGCCCTGGATTCTGCCTGGCACACACAGAGCCTCTACTACCTGGTGACTTCTGCCTGCCTCATCTGGGGTATTTGGCATTACAAGGTAGGCTTTTCCAGCCACCCTATGCAGGGGAGAAGAGGGGGGGACCTTGGGCCTGGGAGCCAAATGCAGCACACAGCTAGTTTTTTATTTGGCCCCTTTCCAATTTCTGGATCTGGCCCCTGGATCCAGTGTTGGAGAAACAGCTCCAGATGACATCAGCCATTTGCACCAACAAACCCTAATGACCACTAGGGGCATTGGGAGTAGAGATAGTAGAGATAGTGAGAGATAGTGAGTGTGTGTGTCACTTTAACCTTTCTGATCTGTGCTTCTAAGCCCCCCCTTCCCCCCTCTCAGGTAGGATGTGCCCAGGAAGCTCCTACTGGACTTCCTCCTTCTTCCTGACCTTTCTCCATTCCTCTCTTCTCTCTGTGACCTTCAACATGACCGGCCACCATGCTGGTGGCAGCTAGCTAGAAAGATATAGGGATAGGCATTTCCTATCACAATGAATTTCTCAATAAAGTAGATTATTTTAATCTAGAAACAATCTCCAAGGTGTTGATTACTTCTAAGCTGTTGCTACTGAGAATTCGAGCTATTTTCTTTTGCTGTGTGTAAACTCTGCTGATGCCTAGCCAGAGCTCTAACAGCTCCTGGGCGGCACAGCAGGCAGTGAAACTTTGGTTTTTTTGGTTTTTGACCACTAATAAAATTCCAACATATGGTAGCAGAGGAAAGTCAGCTCTGGGGAAGGGAGCAGAGAGGAGGGCATGCACACAAGGATCGGGGCCAGATCCATGGCAGAGATCTATGATCTAGACCCTCCTCTCCCTGAGCACCACTGCTTAAGCATCCCCCACCCCCAACTTCTATGTGGCCCTTAATTTTCAAAAGCAGCCCCAGGGAGAAAAATTGTTCCTCTGCCCTACTGCGCAGGGGAACATGAACAGCACGGTGAGCATGTTGTGACTGGGGCAACCAGATATAACCTGCTAGCCTGGCATGTACAATTCACCAGTTATGTTCGTCGCTGGGCACCCAACAGCAGCATGTGGATGTGTCCACGTTTCCTGAGGTAGCATGAAGCATAGAGACCTCCTGTCACAGTTAAGGCAGTTGGTAGCGTGATGAATGCAGACTTCCACTATAGAACAGGTGGCACATACACCTCACTATAGAACAGTAGCCTGACCAGGATGTTCTTCCAGTCACACTGAGAACATCCAACACATGGCAAGGTGTGCTCTGCATTGGCAAGTGAAGTGAGACATCCATTAGGAAATAGCACACAAGGAACTTACCCAAAAGGACACTGCATTTGGAACAAACAGGCAATAATGAACCCTTCCACAGCAATTTTGAACATCTCAGAGTTTAGTTTTCAGATGATTTCAATGTTGTTGGGAGCGTCTAGGTCAGGAAGAGGTAGGGCATCTATAGGTTGTGGGTAAGGCTTCTCTGGGTCGGGTGGATCCAGCATCTCCTCCCCCTCCCCCGCCCCACATTTAGCCAAAAGCTGCCGCAATGGAAAAAATATTGTAGAAGAAGCAGCTAATTCTTGAGCTGTGCGTCCCAGGAAGCAGAGGGGAGAAGTGACAGATGGAGGGAACCACCATAAAGAGCTTGTGCAGAACAGCTGTTGCCGAAAATGACACTAGAGAAACCCTGTGTCACAGCAAGCAGCTTTCAGGCTCAGGGAAACAGGCTGACACTCTATTATTATTATTATTATTATTATTATTATGATGAACATTTATATAGCAGCCATATACCTGGTGCTGTACAGAACATAGAATTAGACGCGGTCCCTGCCTGTGGCTTACAATCTAAAAGACAAAAGGGAGGGGGAGACAGGGAGAGGGGACAGTGGGAGAGACAGGGGAGAAGACAAACAAACATTCAGGCGGATGCGAAGTCTCAGGTGCGTGTGCTTGGCTTGGTTACAAGGAAGTTGGTAGCAGCAGTCTGCAGAGGAGGGCAGACAGTAAGTATATGGGAACATCTAGCAGGCATTGGGAAAGGCAGCAAGGAAAAGGTGGGTCTTGAGGAGGGATTTGAAGGAGCAGAGGGTGGGGGTAAGGCGGATGTGGGTAGGGAAGGAGTTCCAGGCATGGGGGGCAGCGAGGGAGAAGGGACGAAGGCGGTTAGGTGAGCAGGAGAAATGAGGGAGAGCAAGGGAGGGGACAGAGGAAGAGCGGAGAGCACATGCAGGAGTGCGTAGGGAAATTAGGTCCGAGAGGTAAGGGGGAGCTTGGTTGTGGAGCGATTTGAACATGAAAACAAGGAGTTTAAACAGGATACGTTCAGGAAGGGGGAGTCAGTGAAGGGAGAGGAGGAGAGGCTGCACATGGTCGAAGCGACAGGCAGAGTGAATGACCTTGGCGGCAGAGTTTTCGACTGCGATAAGGGGGGGACAGGTGAGAGTGAGGAAGGCCAGCAAGGAGGAGGTTGCAGTAGTCGAGGCGAGTCGACACTCTGTTTCCGATCCTGCCCTCACCAACCAGAGAGTTGCTTTGGGATATCCGGGGAAGGCAGACAGGTCTCTCATTGGGCGGAACCCGCAGGAGGTGAAGCCCTTTCAGCAGAAGAGGGTAGAATGCAGCTTCTTTTTATTGTCTCTAGTCACCTGAGGGAGGAATGGTAGATAAAGGCACTTGACTATATCCCTGAAAGCTCTAGGCTTCAATCCTGGTCTTACACTGGATGGCTCCCTCCGGTGCACTCAGCTGTGAATGGGTAGTACCTGAGCCGTTGGGTTGAGGAAGTCAAAGGCAGCTGGATGTGGTGCTGGCTGCCTCATTCCCTTGGGAACCATGTGCCACAGAAACTGGCGTGCCTTAACCCCCACCAGCCCAATGGACTTGAGATGAAGGCCCTTTTTACACACTCGAACACTGATCAAATGGGTGTTACATTTTATTATACATGTTGCAGGGCTGCGGGTGTTCTCTATGGGTGCCCTGCGACATGTATAATAAAATGTAACACCCATTTTTATCAGTGTTCGAGTGTCTGTGTGAAAAGGGCCAAACTTTCTGAGTCACATGAGAGTGGCGCACAATCTGCAGTAGCTCCATCTAGCCGATACTCCTCATTGCTTACTTTGCCCCATTGAGTTTGCAAGGTTATGGCCACGTCTTGTGTTCCTGGGGTTGATATTTCCTCCTAACTGATGCTGACAACGTGTCGGCTGAGTTTTCCTGCACTGCTTCTGTGTTTTACAGGGAGTGTTTCCTGATGCATCGCACCCCCCCCCCAAGAAGCGAGCAGCCTGGATTTCTAGGAGGAATGCTGAGCATGGGCTGGTGCATGAAGGGTACAAAGGGAAGATGAAATGCAGGGAATGATATTCGACATAAGAGCAACATGGATGGGCAGTTTGTCTCTGTCTCTCTCCTGTACTGGGCAGGACAGCAACATTAGCAAATAGGGATGCTGTGTCGTCCCTAGCTGGATACAACATTTGGATTCAGTGTATGCCATTAACTAGCTTGGAAAAGACTGCATTGTGTATAAACAGTAACTCCGGCATATTTATTAAACGGTTGGCATTCCTTGACTCACTCAATTCTTTCCTACGTTGTCTACAATTATGTAATTAAAGTAACAGAAAAGAGGGTGGTTTGGTTTTTCTGATCATCAATTATTTCAGTTTCCCTGCTCGTTCCCACTGGATTCCCCAAGCAACCTGCCAAGGCTCGTGATAATCTTTATAGGGAAAGAGTTGCAGGAAATGCTGGTGCTTTACTGATTGACCCAGGATTATGTCCCAGACCTACTCGCTGTCGGTCCTGCAATCTTGCTGGGGCAGCAGTGATCGAGATTTTTTTTTAAAGGGAGCACGGCTTTGAATAAAAGGAGGGAACCGGATTCAGGTTCAGCTACAGCTTACCAACGTTTCTCCTTTAGAGAGGTTGCTATGGTTATTATTTAATATTTAACCATGGATTGAGTTTGCGGTTTTAAAAGACTGCGCAACTGGCTTCAGTGTGCGAAACGTCTCGTCTAATCGCCACCAGCGGTATTTTTAATGCGCTCACCCCCCACTCGTCTAAAAGCGTCCTTAGAGTCAGCCATTCCATCCTACCTGCTTCTGCTCTTCTATCAGTCTCCCACACGGAGGAGTCTTATCCCCCTTCCCCAAGCCCGGCCCCTCCTCTCATGCAGGGCTCGTGGCTAACCCCCAAACTTTTCCACCCAAGCCATATCCCTCTCTCATGAACTCGCCCACCCTTCCCACATACAAACACAATCAATTACAAACATTATCTCCCATCTTCATGCACATCTGAGCCCTCAGATAACCCCATCGGCAAGCAGGGCCCTTCCCCTCAGCTCAGCTAGACTTTGAAGCTTCTTATGGTAGTAGGGAGAGCTGGAGATGTCGTCGCATACTCTTGTAATAGCCTCCATCAGGAAGCAGGACTCTCCCCTTAAGCCCAGGTGGTTGTGGAAGATCTTGAGAGGTTGGTGCAGCCCCTACAAGTAACAAAGCAGTTCCTGTGAAAGCAGCTATAAGAACATAAGCAGTGCCATACTGGGTTGGACCAGCAGTTCATCTAACCCAGCGTCCTGTCTCCAGGCCAGTGCCTGTAGCTCAAGAAAAGTGCATGTACAGGTTATAAAGTTGTGACCCATCTCCTTGCTGACTGCTCCCAGCTAGTAAACATTTATGACTGTCTCCTCTAAGAATTTATCCAATTTCCATTTGAAGCTAATTATGCTGCTGACTTTTACAGCCGCCTCTGGCAATGAGTTCCACAAGTGTATTGCATGAAACAGTACTTCCTTGGCTTTTGTTCATTTTAAATCTGCTGACATTTAACATCACAGAGGGTAATTTCAGACATTATGTGCTCCTGGGTCACCACAGTGGATACCCAACCGTGGCGAGCTGGCTAACCCCCTCCTGTGGTCCAGGAAAGCCCCGAACAGGCGTGACGGGAGCGGGACCATGGCAAGGAAACGGATGGACGGCCCGGGGCAGCGCAACAGACATAACGCTGGTTCCGGACCGTGGCCAAAACACCCAGAAGACACTGGGGCGGGGCAGGATGCAGACATGGCCAACTGAGGGCAAACGAAGCCACAAGTGCCAAAAGGAAATGCCCACACAAGGGAAATGGGAAGGGAGGGGGATGAGGGAGAAGAGCCGCTGAGGCGGCACACACAAAAGGCACAGGGAAGCTGTGGACAAGGCAGAACACAAAACCCAAACACCTGCGCGGGCGCTAACTCACCCGAACGGGAAAGGAAGGAAGGGGGGAGCACACAGGGAAGGCCAACACACACAGTAGCACGGAAACGAGGGGGGGGGGAATGCCCCGGGCCAAGGAAGCAGAGGGGACCGGGCCGTGAACAGACCAGGGATCGCTGACGGGCACCCAGAACCCCGCCGACAGCACAGGACACCCAACAGCAACACAGACGCCCCAAGTCATAGGGGCCCCCACAGGGATGGAGCACAGGCACAGCGGGAGGGCAATCAAGCTGGGGAAGGCACCGCAGCGGTCGAGGCGTCCGGGATCCCTCGTGCTGATGCGAAGGCACAGCCGGGGACGGAGGCGAGCAGGAACCAGCGAGCAGCACATGCAGCCCCCACCCCCCCAGGAGGAAGGCAGAAGACACTGTCCAGGGGCCCCAAGTCCCGCACAGTCAACGAGGTACACAGGGCGTGGGGGTGGTGGTCACGGACACAGGTGAGCAGGCGGCCGACCACAGGATGACAACACCACTAGGAGGGCTGGTAGCAGGAATAAGCCAGGGGGGTGGGGCGGGCATGGAGGGAAACACAACGGGCAGTGAAGGCCAGGGGGCACCCATGGAGGGGCCACAGTGACACAGGCGAGCGGAACAGGGGTAAGTGAAGTATCAGGAGCAGCCGTGAGGCCTGAATGGCAAGGAGCAAGCGGCCAGTGGAGCCGGCAGGGGGGTGCAGGGAGCACACAGTGGGGCTGTCATCCATGGCACCGAAGACACAGGGGGCCTCACAGCCAGCTGCAGGGGGTTACGAATGGGCCCAGAATGGGCAGGCCCACCAGATGCACATAGCGGGGCCACTGAAGCGTGCCCCAGCGGTAGCCCAGTCCTACCATGTGGTGGACAGCAAGGTAGTAGGCCTCAAACAAATCCGCCATGGCGAGCCCCACCTGAACATCAGCTCAGGACCACACACCAGCCAGCGCCATCAGCTCCGGTCCGGTGGGCTCCACCAAGGCATAGTCAGCAGCAGGGGGCCATGGCAGGTGCCCAAGCTCCAACAGGCACTGATAAGCCGCTGCACGCGACCTCTGGTAGCCATGCGCCCCGTGGATGCAATCAAAGAAGGAAACAGCCAGGGCAGGGGCCCCCTCCTCCAGACAAGTCGCGAACCCAGCCAAACCACACACTGAGAAGGCGGACACAGTCTCCGCTGCGGACCACGCCACATGCAAGCATCGCACCTCCAGAACGCTCCCATTGGGAAAGGTGCACTCGTGTGCGCTCGCCTCATAGCCAAAGAAGCGAAGGCCGGAGCTCAGACTCGCATAGGCACCAGGGAGGGTGTCAGGGCAGCACAGGAGCATTTGCATGGCCAGGGAATGCCACAGGTCACAGAGGGCCATAGTCTCGCGGAAGGTCCAGCTATGGGGGGCGCCAGGCGATCCAGGGCGCGGGAGCCCCGGGGTAGCACAGCCGGCCATGGTCCAGCAGGCAGAGCGTCTGAACAGCAAGGAGCGAGGGGCCCCCGGTTCCCAGGGGAGCTCCACAGACACACGATAAGGTCGCAGGCCGCAACATGGGATGGCTAGCGAGCGAAGGGTGGGGTGCGGACACAGCACAGCTGCATGAACCGAACGCTCAGGCTGTACAGCAGGCACTGATAGCAGGGAGGCGATGAAAACAGGCAAGCAGCTGCAGAATGACTGGACACACGCATGTGGGCCCGAGGCACAAGCCCCCATGGCGGGAGTGCAGGAGCACATGGGGTGGGGGTGCCCCAGCACCCACCCACCAACCACAGGCCAGCTGGCGGCAGGGCAGGCGGGCAAGGGGACCAACACAGGCGCGCAGGAGCCCCCCCACAGGTGCAAGGGCGGGGCAAGGAGCAGTGGTGGTCCTGGGACGCGTGCATGAGAGCTGCGCGCCGGACTGCATCATGGTGAGAGAGGAAGCCGAGGGGTAGGAGGGGGGATGACCTCCACCGGCCCCTGGTGGCAGCAGGATGACCGGGGGGGTGGGAGGAAGGTTTTGGAGGAGGGGAGGGGGGAAAGGTCACTGGGCGAGCAGCCAGGTTTGAGGGGCCAGGATCAGGTGGACGGAGGGGAGGGCGTGGCCATTGGGGTCATACTGGGGCGGGGATGGTATGGTCCATGGGGTCGGATGGCACGCGCCCCGAGGGGACCAAGGT
>QEPC01004474.1:1856812-1879028 GCA_003113815.1 Sphenodon punctatus
ACTGGACAGCATCGGTTTCCTAGACCCTTTTCAATCTGGGTTCCACCGCGGCTATGGCACTGAGACGACGTTGGTGGCCTTAGTAGACGACCTCCGCCGGGAGATGGACGCAGGATGTTCAACATTTCTCATCCTGCTAGATCTCTCGGCCGCTTTTGACACTGTGGACCATGGGCTGCTAGTGAGACGACTGCGTGACCTGGGGGGTCTGGGCGGGATCATTCTTGAATGGTTCAGTTCATTCCTCTCGGGGAGAAGCCAGCGGGTGGTGCTGGGGGATGAGACATCGTGCCCCCGTGTCTTATCATGCGGTGTTCCACAGGATTCCATCGTGTCTCCATTATTATTTAATGTGCATATGCAGCCCTTGGGGGAGGTCGTGAGGGGGTTCGGGGTGCGGTGTCACCAATATGCTGATGATACTCAGCTGTACCTCTCCTTTTCAACTGGCCCAGACCCGACTGTCTCGTTGCTGTCCCAGTGTTTGGAGGCTGTGGCGGAATGGATGCGGCAGAGCAGACTGAAGCTCAACCCCGATAAGACGGAGGTGATGTATAGCTCAGCAGGTCCGGAGCCTGGGGGTGATATTGGACGCAGACCTCCGCCTGGAGCGGCAGGTGGAGCTGCCTTCCGCCAGCTGTATCTGGTGTGTAGACTATGTTTGTTCGTCTGCGGCCCGGACCTGGCCTCCCTCATCCATGCCTTCGTCACCTCGAGGCTGGACTACTGCAACGCGCTCTACGTGGGGCTTCCCTTGTTCCTGATTTGGAGGCTGCAGCTAGTGCAGAATGTGGCGGCTCATCTCCTTACGGGGACGGGTCGTCGGGAGCATATTACACCTGTACTCCAGACTCTGCACTGGCTGCCAATAGCGTGCCGAGCTAGGTTCAAGGTGTTGGTGTTGATCTACAAAGCCCTTTACGGTCTGGGCCCCTTGTACCTCAGGGACCGCCTTGCCCTCCGTGCCCCAGAGTGGCTCCTGAGGTCGGCCCGGGGTGCCTTTTTGGAGGTTCCCCGCGTAAAGCGTTGGGCATTGGGCATGGGGAGAGGGCATTCTTGGTGGCCGGGCCATACCTTTGGAACTTCCTTCCAGAGGAAGCCCACCTGGCCCTAAGCCTATTGTCATTCCGGGGATGTTGTAAAACCTGGCTGTTCACCCAGGCCTTTGGGGGTGGGTGGGTTAGGGTTATGGTTTTCACCCCATCCTGTTTTACTGTTTTAACTTCCGTGGCCTTGTTTTAAATACTGCTGATTGTTTTACACTGTTTTTATAGTGTTTTTATGTATTTATAAATTGTTGGAAGCTGCCCCGAGCTGGTGGCAGGAGGGTGCGGGGTATAAATCATAGAAAGAAAGAAATAAGAAATGGACGCACTCCACCATGGACGCGGGACTGAGGGGCACATGGGGGATGCACCTGGCCCTCTGTGCAGAGTGGTTCTGGGTGCACACTAACCGTATGAGCCTCACCACCAACCTTCTCCACCTGGGTGCCCGCATCCGGGAATGCCTGACCAGGAGCGCCGTGACCACTCGGCGCACCCACCATGGGTGCCGGCGCTCCCAGGCCAGGCTTAGGATCCAGTGTGTGTCTGGGGCATACCAACGGGCCCTGTGCCTTGCCCGAGGGTGGGCAGCGGCACTCCACGAGGCAGCCGGGTGACACCACGGGCGCCAGGAAACCATGGGACATGCTGCTGTGCTCGTCATGCCACTAGAACGGCGGATCTGGGTCACGGAGCCGGCACAGGAGTGGTGGGCCGGGGCCCTGGCTCAGTGGGATGAGGCCGCGTGGAGGGCACACTTCCGCATGGACAGGCGGTGCCTCCTGCGCCTTGCAGAGCTGTTGGCGCCCTGGCTGGAGCGGCACCGCACCCCCATGCGGACCCCCATACCTGTGGACCAGCACGTGGCCATAGCACTGGCAACACCCGATTCCTGCCGGTCCATGGCGCAGCACTTCGGTGTGGGAGTGAGCACAGTCATGGACATCCTCCGTGACTTCTGCAAGGCCGTGGAGGGTGTGCTCCAGCTCGTGGGCCAGGAGGCGAAATGGCCAGCTTTGAGGCTGGCAGCTTCCCCAACTGCCTGGGCGCTGTGGATGGCACCCACATAGAGATCCTCCGCCCCTCCAACGGGGAGGCCGGGGAATGCATCAACCGACATGGGTACCATTCCCTGCAGCTCCAGGTGGTTGTGGACCACCGGGGCCGGTTCATGGACATCTTCACCGGCCACTCCAGCCGCAGCCACAATGCCCGGATCCTAACCATCTCACCCCTCTATGCCCGGATGTACTGGGGGACATGGACTTCACGGACATGGGAATGACCAGGATCGAGGGGGTGCTGATGCCCCCCTGCATCCTGGGGGACCCGGCCTATCCCCTCCTCCGATGGCTCATGAAGGCATACCCAGTCACCAGGAACCCCGTGGAGGCACTGTACAACTCCCGGCTATGCGCATCCAAGATTGTGGTCGAGAGAGCCTTCGGTGGCCTCAAGCAGTGCTGGAGGTGCCTAGCTGGTGCCTGCTGTGTCAGTACCTGCTGTGTGGGTGCCTGCTTTGTCTTGCACAACATATGTGAGACGGATGGGGCTACCATGGAGTTCCCCGTGCCCCTGTATGTGAACGCGGATAACCCGAGGGAGTACCGCTATGCCAAGCAGATCTGCACAGCCCTGGTGAGGCGTATTACCCATGATGGTGGGGCCTTAGCATTCCGGGCCCCCCTCGGCTGACCCCACCTGTCCTCGGGCCTCACCCGCGGCGATCCCACAGCCCGTACCCACTGTCTATAGTCACACAATAAAGCCTTAGGTAGAGTTCACCCGTTTCTCCCTGCCCCGCCCTACCTTCACCTCCCCCGTTCCCTTCCCTTCCCCTCCCCCCCCGACCCTGCTGCTTCCCGGGCCCTCCCCTGGGCTGCCCTGTGGATGCCATAGAGCTCCGGGAGCTCCCATCACCTCCACTTTCTGTATCCCTGCCCATGTCCTGGGTGGGCTCTGTTTCCAGACTGGCCACTGGGGTGGGGAGGGGGGCAGGTATGGTGCCAGAGGCTGGGTGGGACCAGGAGGCGGATGCGCGGACCCTGTGGGCGTTCCGGTGGCTGGGGTGGTGGTGGGGCTGGTAGGTTCTGGGCGGAGCGCTTGCAATGACGTATGCGCGCATGTTCTCCGCATGCAGCAGCAGTGAGGTGCCAATGTCCAGGGAACAGTCCATCTTATGAGTGTGCTCCGTGGCCATCTGGTTTATGGCTTCATGTAGTACCCCCAACATCTCCATCTGCCTGGAGTGCTCCCGGCTCGCCTGCCTCCTTTCTAGGTGCAGTTCTGCCTCCAGCCGCCGGTCCCTGGCCTCCGCCTGCTGCAGGGCCCTCTCCGTGGCTGCCTCCATGCAGTCAATGACTGCAATCATCCACTCCCCCTGCTCCGTATTGGTCCGGACTATGTCCTCCTCAAGGTCCTCCCTCCGGCGCCGTACCTGTGCCCTGTGGTCCCGCATCTGCTGTGCCGGGGACACGGGGTCGGACGGTGGGAGCGCAGCTGCTTGCCCTGTTGGGGAGGTGATTGGAGACCGTTAGTCAAGCTCGGTCGCATGCAACCTGTCCCGGAGCAGTTCTGGGGGTGGTTGGTGGCCCCCCCCGGCGGGCAGGCGGGCGTGGTCCTCCCCCTTGGCACCGCCACAGGGCGCGCCGTACCCGCCCTGTTCTGTGCCCGGGCAGGCCCTCATGCCCCCGACCCCCTTCCTGCATTCCCTGGTTCCTGGGGGCCGCAGGGAGGGGCCCTCACCCTGTGGGGGGCCTCCACCCCTGGGCCGCCCCCTGTGGTCCATTCACCATCTCACCTGCTTGCCTACCCTCTATGTCCATCTCGGTGCCCTCCAAGTCTGGCCCCTCTGTGTGGCTGTGCTCCTCCTGCATCCACTGGCTGGAGGTGACCGGTGTGCCGGCCTCGGATCCTCCCGCGTCGGACTGCGGGTGTGGGCTCCCGGTGCCGGTTCGCGAGGGGGGCCTGCTGCTCCCCGAGGTCCCAGGGCATTCCTCGGGGGGGGGGGCTGGGCCACCAGAGCTGGTGCCTGCATCCATTCCCTGCCCTGGACCACTGTGCTCCCCACAAGCCGTGGGGTGACTATTGAGCCCTTCATGTGCAGGATGCGGTCCAGAGCATTGTAGTAGGAGGCGGTCCGGGCTCCGTGTCCGGACCGCCGGTTATTGTCCTTGATGGCCTTGTACCCTCTCTTGAGCTCCTTGATCTTGGAGCAGCATTGGGCCACTGTCCTGTGGTGCCCCACCACCTCCATGTCCCGCACGATTTCTGTGTACACGTGCTCGTTCCTCATGTTCATGACTAGCTCCACCTGGTGCTCCAGGGACCCCCAGATCCTTATGAGTTCCTGGGTCTTCTTGTGCCCTCATTGTCCCCCTCGCTGGTACCACCATCTCCCGCGTGTGCCCTCTTCCTCCTCCTGCTCCTGCTCCTGCTCCTCCTCCACTTGCCCTCTGCCTGTCTCCTCTGGGGGCTCCGGCTCCCAAACCCGTTTCCAGGTCTGAGGGTCATAATGAGGGGGTTTAGGTGCCTCGGTCCTTTGGACCCGCGGCCCACCTCCCGGTCCACCTCCCGCCAGGCTTCCCCTCTTCATGCCCCTGTGCGGGCCCCCTCTCACTCTCCGTACCCATTTCTGGGGTGCTTCCATCCTCTGGCTGGTTGTCCCCTCTGGGGTGGCCTGCCCCCGGCTGCTGCTCCTCCGCCACCGCCTCCAACGCCACCACCACTTCTTCCTCCCTTGCTCGCTCGCCCTCCGCTCTCCTCTACCTTCTGCCTTGCTCCATCCCGCCACATTCCCCTGCTGCTGCGTGCCCTTTAAATCTCCCTCCCTGGTCTGTGTGTCGCTTGTTGCCTGGCAGCAACGTCGCGTGGTTTTGCCACGGCTGGGGATCGTTTTGTCCGGCTGGTGGTTGGCGTTCAGTTGTTACGTTTTGTGGTTTCTCGGTGGGAATTGCTTTGACCACCCTTCTGGAGATGGTCCCGTCCTGACCTCCGGAAGCGTGGTTGGGTTTGGCCCTTACTGGTGATTGGCTGTGGTGAACATCTGGCCGCCGCCGATCAGACGTTCAGGGCTCTTTGACCGCGCCGTGGGATTGACTGTGGTTGACTGTGATCACGTAAAACGTCTGAAATTACCCAACGTGTCCCCTTGTTCTCTTATCTGGCCTGGGTGACTTGCTACTGTTTAAACTATCGATATGCAATAAGACCTCTTCTGGCGTGACACTAATTTCAGTTAATTCCTCAGATTCATCACCAACAAAAACTAGTTCTGGTGTAAGTATCTCCCCGACATCCTCCGCAGTAAAAACTGAAGCAAAGAACTGATTGAGATTCTCAGCAATGACCTTTTCATCTCTGAGCGTCCCCTTTATTCTCAGATCGTCGAGTGGACCAACAGCCTATCTCGCAGGTTTCCTGGCTCTGATGTACTGGGGGGGGGGGGGGGGAATGGTACTGGATTTTGCATCCTTATCAAGTTGTTCCTCAAATTCCCTCTTGGCCTATCTTATAAGGGTTTTATACTTTCACTACCAATGTCTATACTCATTCCTACGTTTGGTAGACTTTTCCATTTTTTGAAGGACAGCTTTTTGGCTCTGATTTGCATTGGCGCCTAAGGTTGCAACATGTATTTTTCATAATTGTTCCTTAAACATTTGCATAGGTGGCAACTCTAGATAACCTCCTTAATGTTACCATTCAGCCATGCAGGCATTTGTTTGGTTCTCTTCCTGACTTTTTTTATTTGTGGTATACATTTAATCTGGACGTCTAAGATAGTAGTTTTCAATCGTCTCCATGCCTCTTGCAGGCCTTTAACCCTGATGACTGAAGTAAGGATCCTGTATGGTCTGGTCCTTTTAGTTTTCCCCTTAACTAACTTCCTCATCTTTGCATAGTTCCCCTTCTTGAAGTTAAACACCTTTGTGGCGTACTTATTGGGTAATCTCTAACATATTGAACCTAATTATATTGTGATTGTAACAGGACAGCTTGCTGGGAGCCGCCTGATCCTTTAAGAGGCACTGGCCAGGTAGCTGCAGGGGCAGTGCTACTCGAAGGATTGCGCCTGGGTAGGTGCTAAGGCTGGGTCAGGTGCAACCCAGATGGGGAAAAAGGCTTCTGAACAATCTGAAATCAAGTTAGCCTTTGGGCTGAATGGTTAACTGGGTCCAGGCACGGCTAAGCCAGCCTAAGGCCAAAAAGGGGAGCTGGGCTCTGCCTCAGAATAATCCTGACCTGGGGTCCTGGGGCTCTGAGCTGGCTGCATGAGGGTTTGTGCCCGGTCAGGGGTTCTGAAGAAGGAACCCAAACTGTCCTGTATACAGAGTATGTCTTATTGGGGTTGGTGGACTGTGTGACTAAATAAAAGACTGAAATATGGATCCCGCATGGTCTGGGTTCTTGAGGGGGCTGGATCCAGCAAGCATGTACTCCTCAGGGACCAAAGCCTGCTCCAGTGATCATTATTAACAAGTGGCTCTGCCACCATCCATTACTCCTTCCCTTAGACCCTCTGCTCTGGTTAGGACAAGATCTAAACTAGCTTCTCCTCTTGTGGGTTCCAGGAAGCCGTCCTTTATGGTGTCTAGGAACTTGGTTTCTGCAATCAGGTGAGCTGTGAGAGGGGGCAACGTGATCTGTAGAATTTGACTCTAGGGCTAGTTTCTTTGTCTCCCTGTAGCCCGCATGGACTACAGGTCCTGGCTACGCTCCTGGGATGAAACTGGCATGTGTCATGCTGGGAGCCATTCTCTCTCTGCGGGCTGCATTTCTGCATTAGACAAGGAGCATGCCCTCCATTTCATACCAATTAGCTGCAGCTTTCAGACGGGTTACTTGCCAAGTCAAAGTAGACACTGCCACACCGTCCGTTTTTAAACGATACGGGCCCGTGCTGGCCCACCCCACCCTGCATCCAGATGCCTATCTGAAGGTAGTGTGGGGAGGTGTGTGCTCCCATGACCCACGCACTCCCACTCATGCCCACACATGGAGCATCAGGGGGAAATCCGGGATACTCGGTGTGAGGGCAGGCCAAACCGTGCGTGGGTAGGGGCACACACCGTTACCCCCACTCACCGGACGTGCATGGTTGCTCAATCCCAGCACACGGACCTGCCCCCCGACGGTACCTGTTTAAAAACGGCCACTGTCCTATTCCTTTGGTATTTCTGGAGGGGGATTCTTATGACCCATAACAGCTTCCAGACCCCTCTCTTGATTTCATAGTGTTGTGAGTGACCATGGTGCAGAATTGGCCCTCAGCCTGATGGAAGGGTGGGGGATATTTGTAGAGCGGTACAGTAAGTGGAGAAAGAAGATATCAGTCATTCCAAGCTGAAAGCCCCTAGTATCAGGAACTGTTCTGGAGAGCACCTTAATGTCTCTATTGAAACATGGATTCCGCATTTACATTTCCCTATGCTAACTGCATCCCCTAATGCAGCCCACGGAGAGACAGCCACTCCCAGTATGCCACATTCCATTCTGTGTCTGGACACTAGGGCCGCTTTTAGACAAGACAAATTTGCGCGTGATTGGTGGAAAATGTGCGTGTTTTAATGCTCGTTTAAACACCTAAACTGTTTTAAATGCGCATTTGCCATGATTGTGTAAAAGCCCAAACTGTTTTGAATGTGTTTTTTAAATAATGCACATTTTTTAAAACCAGTTTTGGCATCCCCCGATCATCAAAGGGGCTCAAAACCAGTTTTTAAAAATGCACATTTAAAAACCACATTCAAAACGGTTTTGGCTTTTACATGATCATGGCAAATGCGGATTTAAAACAGTTTAGGTGTTTAAACGAGCATTAAAACACGCACCTTTTTCACCAATCGTGCGCAAATTTGTCTTCCCTAAAAGCGGCCTAGGTTTTAATTTAATTAGAGGACAAAGCTTCATCACTCCATATTGTACAAGCTGGGTGGGGGCTCCCATTTCCTGCAGATGCATATTTGGTCCCTAAGAGTAACAGACACTAAAGCTTTGTCGAGGGAAGCGGGGGTACTTCATGTCTGATCTGGGATTATGCTTTTCCTATAGATTGCAAATTCCAAAGGCATGCAATTAGAAATCATGGTAACGGTTTGGATTCTATTACAGCACACACAGGTTTTGAGAGTATAAGCTGATCCACAAGTTGACATTCAGCATCCATCAGTTCTATCTATTATTACAGTGATTCTCAACCCTTTTGTAGGTAAGACTCAGAAAAACATATTTTTTTTCAAAAATCCAGAACTGGGAGTGGCTAAGCAGCAGCAGTGGGGGTGACGTAGGGCAGAGGAGACGGCATGAGGCAGCTGGAATCAGCTGGAGGTGGGGAAGCTGCAGCTTCCAGTTAGCCATGTCCCTCCTCTCCCTGTCCCATCCCTCAGCAGCACAGGAAGCTGGAACAAGCAGCAGGAGAGGATACATCAGGGGAACCTATGCACGTCAGGGCTTGTGGGCCCCTTTCTGGATTTGCCTAAGACCCTTCAGGGACTTATTGGTGGTTTCTACTAGACCAAAGCGGGGCTAGAAATGTACTTTGTTTTGAAATGGAAGTTGACAGGCTCTTGTCATCCCGTGAGACAGGCATGGCACTGTAGTGGCTATGACATAACCCACCTCTAGTGAGGTAGCTGCATGCTCTCAGTGGGTGTCAGAACTAGCTTGTATTGCACAGTGGGTAGGTCCTTGGATCTGCAAGCTGCTGACATATGTGTAGCTGGTGGTACTTTTGCCCTTCCCACTGTAAGATTTAAGCCAAAAGTATTGTGTTTTAACACATTACCATTAAAGTCAGAGGAAGGGACTTTTCATTCCCTCTCTCCAGAAGTCCAAAATAGCCGCGTTAGGTAGTTATCTGAAATGGGCACAGATCTGCACCTACCTGCTGAGCTCATGAAATAGCCTGTATCAGAAAGATCAAGAAGACTCTCTATTTTTTGTGCTTATAGAAAAAGTCATCTGACCCAACCCTAGGCAGGTCAGCAGCTGCAAGTAAAAAGCAGGCTCCCTGGATCCACAACTCAGGCTTAATTCTTCTAGGGCAGGAGTTCCCAAGCTTTTTGTCTGTGTGGCTCCCTTTTGAGACAGCTACGCTAACACAGTGACCCCCGGGGGGGGCAGCAACAAAAGCATACACATATATGAAGTATCAATCAGGAAGAACCCTTACTTTTACAGGAATGTTCTTTCCCTGCTTCGTACTGGCAAATAAGAGTTTAGGGTTACCAACTGACTGGCTTCTCACTTGGGCTTCCAGTCTGGCCAGTTTTTGGCCCCGGCTGACACTCACAACACCTACCAACCTCAGGTGTGTTTCTCTTTAATTAACTGACTTTCCCTAGTGGCCCTAACCCCTTTCGGCAAGCCTTTGTTGTAGAAACTTCACGGACAGATGGTAACTGCAAAAGGGCGCTCCCAGCTGACCTCAAAGGCCGTGATGAGACATGAAAGAAGTGACAATCTTTCAGATACCTGGGGCCCAAGCCATTTAGGGCTTTATATAGGTCAAAACCAGCACCTTGAATTGTGCTCAGAAAGCTATTGGTAGCCAGTGCAGCCTCTGGAGCACTGGTGTAATGTGCTCCCGGCAACCTGCCCCTGGCAGAAGACTGGCTGCCATGTTCTGCACCAAACTGCAGCTTCTGAACAGTCATCAAGGGAAGCCCCACGTAAAGTGCGTTGCAGCAGTATAGCCTGGAGGTTACAAAGGCATGGATGATGGGGCGGGGGGCTGTGATGGAGCTTCTATCCT
This sequence comes from Sphenodon punctatus, assembly GCA_003113815.1. Taxonomy (NCBI): domain Eukaryota; kingdom Metazoa; phylum Chordata; class Lepidosauria; order Sphenodontia; family Sphenodontidae; genus Sphenodon; species Sphenodon punctatus. The sequence goes on from QEPC01004474.1 coordinate 1,866,614, forward strand.
GACAGGGTGATGGATACACTTTGCTGACATTTGGGTGAGGCCTGATGTGCAGAGAGAACTGTCAGAACCATTCTCCAAGGCATCCTGTGGGGGCTCATAGGGTGGCACCTGCACATAGCGGCTTGCTATGGATGTGTGATGAAGGGCAGAAGACACTGCACAACCCTGCTGTGGTTCCAGGTTCATCAGAACGGAAGAGCGGGAGCCCCAGACAAGATGGGAGAGTGGGATGCTGATGAGAGAGCAACATTTGTAAAGTGCCAGAAGTAGGTTAGTCACTAACAAAGGCTGGCCCTTCCCTGCCATTGTTTCTCATTGCTGTCCTGGTGACGGTGAGAGGATCCCTTCAGGGCCATCGGGACGGGAGTGTCTCGATTGGACGGCGGAGATAAATCTCTTTGGGGAAACAGGTTACTCAGGGTACAGGGAACGTGAATCCACTGAAGGAGAGCTTGTTGCCGCATGCAAGGTTTGGACGTATGGGGAAGGGCAGGATGCCTTCACGAGTGGGAATGTTTTCCGCCCCAAGTGCATGGTAATACAGAAGATGACAGAGAGAGGCTACAAGGGGTGCATGCTTGACTGGGGGGCTTATGAGAACCAAGAGGGATTTTCAACCCCACAGTGGGGGAGACCCCAATAGAACTGTGTTCTGCTGCCTGCCAGTACATCACCATGAGCTGTGGATGGGAGAAACTGGTTGGTGACAACATGTAAAGATGGATTGCTTTCAATTTCACGTTTTACTTTTGCTTTCAGTTTTCACTATAGGCACTCAATAAAGTATGGGATTTGCTCAATAAACTCAGCATCCTGTGCATATGAAAAGGTTATTTCCAGTGCTGGCAGGTATAAACCCAGATAGGAACCACCATGGGTGGACAGGGATAGCAGAGACTGGATTGCATCCCAGAGTCATAATAGCCTGGAAGAAAGAAACAGCTGGTGCGACTTCTTCATCTCATGGTGCTCCACAACTGTGGGTCATCATAGGGGGCAGGATACTGAGGAGGGAGGGGGGGGTTGATGGGTGGAGAGCGGCAGGAAAGAACACGCGTATTAGGCTTGTCACCCTACACCTGTGAGTGGGGCTGAGTGGGGGCTGGGTTGCCCGAACACACAAGAAATACATGCAGGGAGCTGCCCATTTATTAAGCTCTACACACGAAACGTGTGTGCGTGGGTTGCACAGACTGAACCTGGTCTCAGGGGGCTACCATCTCATTTGTTAACACCCTCAGTTTGGACTATTGTCCTTCAACTGCTGATAGCCATTGATAGTTCCATCCTGCACAAATGTATCCAGTTCCTTGAACCCAGTTATGGTACTGATGACTTTTACAACATCCCCTGGCAATGAGTTCCACAGGTTAACTATGTTGTGTGGAAAAAGAGCTTCCTTTTGAATGTTTTAAACATGCTGCCTGGTCATTAAGTAGGTGTCTATTCAATAGCAGAATCCATTTAAAAGTAGTTTACACAGGCATTTGCTTTGGCTTAATGAAAGTGTGAGCACGTGCTTGTTAGTCTGGGGGTGTACATATAATAGGTGCAGCTGCATTGGAGTGGAGTGTTCCAGCAGGGGGCCCATTCCCACCTAGCTATGCCTGGGTTTGTGTGAAAGGCCTCTGCTATAGGTGTCCCCCCTCAGTCAGTTGCTTATTAGCATGAGTTTGTATGTCATGAGAGAATGATTTGATGTGTACAGAAATAATCCTGCAGTTCAACAGCATCTTCTGCCCGATGATCGCAAAGCAGACAGAAGACAAGTGGGAAGAAGGCACCATACTTTTACAAATGACAATACAGAGGACACAAGTGACGCTGCGAGACGCATTTCAGTAGCCCAAACCCAACGCCTTTTCTTTATTTCAACCTTCATCTTTCAACAAGATTCCACGCTCCCTCCCACCGCCCCAAATCTAGCCAAACTGAGTGGTTTCGCTTTTTTTCTCCGTAGTTCTTGCCTGCCGAACGAGGACCCTGAGAGCCAGCACTTTGGATAAATCTCAGGGCATGTGACAGAGTTCAGGGCAGTCGCAGAGCTGGGAGTGTTTGGATGGATTTCAGCAACAAATTGCCTCATTTGTGAGGGTGATCCCAGCCGGGAACACAGCCTCTTCTGTATGGCACTTGCTTATTGACTGGGAGCCAGAGGCATGTGTTTCTCCGCCAGCAGGCAGCACTGCTACCTGCCCTCCTGGGGAATGCTGCTGCACGTCTCCAGTGTTATCGACACATGCTTGGCAGAACAGAATGCTGTGATCTCAGGGCATTTGGGGACACATTCCTCACTCCACACAGACAAGAGCAGAATCCTAGATGGCTCCTTCTACCTCTGTTCTCTTGGTCATCCCTGCGGATAATAAATGCTCTACTCAGAGAAACTTTCAAACTGCAGCAACTCCCATGTGATTTGAGGGGTGTGCCTGGAACTAGGTGTGGGGCACAGCCACCAAGAGCTGCAGTGGTCATTGAAGCAGGGTGCAGACTCAGAGGAGTGCTGGCCCTTTAAGGGATTGGCACCAGCCTGCATGCCGGTGCTAGCGAGGTTGCAGGAGCTGTGCACTGTGCAGGATAGGGGACAGTGCCTGAAGAAAGCAGCTGGCCTTGGGCACGGCTGAGGCCAGCCCAGGAGTTAAAGCCGGAGTCAGAACTCAGTGCGGGGAGGCTTGCGGAGAGGAAGGAGCTAGTGAGGAGTTCTGCCTCAGACAGAAGGTAATAGAAGGGCAAGCTCCGTCCAGGGCCGGCCCCAGGGTTTGTGAGGCCATGTGCGAAGTCTTGGGGTGTTTTTAAACGTGCGCTCTCCCAAGCGCGTTTTGGAAAAGACGGCTCCAAAGCGGGTTTGGGAGAAAGCCGTCTTCTCTGCCCTAGTTAGTGATTAAATTTAATCACTGGCTGGGGGCTTTAGAGGGGGGAGGGGGTTTGCCAGCGCTGCCCGGAGGAGGCAGTTTTCGCCGGCTTTCCTCCGCCTCCCCCCCTCCCCTTGCTTGCAAACCAGGGAACGAGGGGGCAGGAATCCTTGGCCGGTTTGATGCGGGAAAGATCCGGCATCAAACCGGGCCAAACATTTAAACGATCGCAAAGAAAGGCGGCTTTTGTATTGTTTAAAAGCGCCCTTGGTGTGGGGCCTAATTTGCATAATTAAACCCCACCTACTTATGCAAATGTATAAATTTACATAATTTGCATAAATTCATACCCATGCACATGCCTTATCAGTCCCACCACTTACTCCTTAGCGTCCCGCACCAAGCACCCTCTTGCCATTTCTGTCCCACAGATCTATTCACCCTCCAGCGTCCCCACAGAGTACTCCTTTTGCATAGTCACCCCCAACATGCCCCACAAAGTGCCCCCTCACCTAGCCCCCCCTGTCAATACAGGTCCAGAGGCAGTGGAGCCAGTCCACACAGCCGCCCCGTCACCCCCTAACACCACCCTCATGCTGCCCTGCGGCTGCTGCTGGCAGCACCGAGCAGGAAGGTGTTGGGGAGGGGCCAGGGGAGCGGAGCTGAGGTCTAGCACACACCTGCTGCTGGCACCTGAGATTGACTGGCGGGTGCGCAGCACACAGGCTGTGGGGGGCCTCCCTCACTGCCACACGGACTCAGAACGAGTGACGGTGCGTGACTGCTCTCCCCTCACGTCACTCTCTGCTCGCTGGCCTCCTCGTGCTGTTGGTGCTGGCACCTGCGGTGCTGCTTTGGCAGACTACTACTCAGCCCTGCGCCCTACGCACGTTCACCTCCTCTTGGACGCCACCTCCTTCCCAGCCATGTGGTGCGGCTGAGGCGGCCCATCATGCATTTGCAAAGTTTGTTTGTTTACAGTTGGCAGCCCTGCCCGCCTGAGTCCGCCAGCGGCACAGGGCCCCCCGGCAACAGGTTACAGGTCAGGAGGTCAGCGGGCGCCGGGGCAAAACTTGGGAGGGGAGGCAGAAGAATTTATTTGGGGAGAAGCTGGCAGCTGCCCAGCCAGGCAGGCGCAGGGCCCCAGCTGGCCACGGGGCCACGTGCACCCGCACATGTGGCACATGCCCAGGGCTGTCCCTGTCCAGAGGCATTTGCCTGGGTTGGAGGGTGGTATTGCCTGGTAGAAAGGCTCGATGGGCTACAGGAAGGGCGGTGCCTGGCCCACAGAGACCATGCGTAATCTCTACTGATAGAGAGACTGTGGAACTGTACTTGTAACTGACTGTGATTAGAGAGACATTAGTGGATGAAAGGCGGATGTAATTACTGCACTGGGGGAAACTAACGAGAAGCAAACCCCCAGCAGGGAAAGTAACGTGAGGCTTGGGACGTGGGCACATGGTTAAAAGTGTCATTTAACGCATCTCCTGTTGTTTTCAATCACGAAAGGCAGGGTGCAAAATCCTACCCTGCCTTTTGTGATTGAAAACAACGGGCGATGTATTGAATTATGCTTTTAACCACACACCCACCACATTCCAAGCCTCCCGTTACTTTCCCCACTGGGAGTTTGCTTCTCGTTGTTTTCCCGGTTGCTTCTCGTTGTTTTCCCGGCGCAGTAATGTGGGCAAGCAGGCCAAGTTCCTGCAGAGACTGTTGTGATTGGGGCAAATCCTGCAAAGACTCACCCCAGAGTAAGCCTGCCCTGCCACAGTCGTGGTTATCCTCACTATTCAGGGCCCTGTGTATTCTACAAGAAGAACATTCAGATTCCGAAAGCAAAATAAAATACACAAATTAATTAAATCTGGCCGATTATTCACATTTTGAATGCAAATTAATTTTCCAGATTGCCATTATCAATTTTGGATATCTAGTATCTTTCAAAACCTCAGTCACAAAATACCACGTGCCAGTGCTAGCAAGGCTGCAGGAGCTAAGGGGGCAGTGCCTGAAGAAAGCAGCTGGCCCAGGGATTAAAGCCTGAGGCAGAGCTCCATGCGGGGAGGCTTGCGAAGAGACAGGAGCTAATGAGGAGCTCTGCCTCAGACAGAAGGCAGTAGGAGGGAGGGTTATCAGTGGGAGTGCTTTTCTCTCCCCGTTAGGGGTCGCAGATTGCTTCTCTTCAGCAGCTGTGCCCAGGGCCCCATAGCCCTGGAATATAAACCAGCTGCTGCCAGTGACCGTGTTAGCTAGTTTTACACCACTGGTGTCCCATTGGCTAGCTCATAGCAGTCCCCACTCAGGCTGTCATTCTGTGCCAACAGAGGCACTTTCTGCAACAATTTGGCCAATTGCAAAATGCTGTGAAGAGGGGTGCGATTGCAGCAGCAGAGAATTCACAAAGCCGTCACTATTATTACCATTGCCATGTCATGCTGGTACCATATCAATTTATGATGGTTCCACATCACCACGGCTTTATAGGGACATGCTCATGACAACTGCATTGCAATGTCATTCCGACAACGGCTGTGTGCTTCTGATTTGATTACAGGAGCTACGTCCAGAGGTTCCAAGAGGTAGGTGTGTCTGCAGGACCACCAGAAGCTGTGATCATCCTTCTAAGGCAGAGCTGGGAGAGGTTTTCCCTCTCGCAGGCAGCTTTGAAATTGAGTACAAACTCCATGGGCATAGTAAGCCTTGGAGGCAGGGGTGCCTAAGGGAGAAAGAAGAGAAGGCTCCAGATCATGGATCTATGCTGTGGATCCATCCCCTGTCCTTGAGTGCCTGCCCTTATCACTGTTACCTTCTCCTGAGCTCACCAGTCTTCCAGTTCATGAAGGTAGGGACTAGATCCATGGGCTAGATCCAGGAATTGAAAAGGGACCAAATAGCAAACAGCTGCAGGGCAGATTTGGCCCCTGGGCACAAGGTTCTGCATCTCTGTTCTAAGGATTGTTTAGCAGTAAGGGTCTGATCTGAAGCCCACTGGGGCTGATGGGTCATTTAATTGGCTGAGATGGTTCTAAGTATCTGAACGTATAGAACCTAATCAGGCTCTATTTGTCCAAGATTGGGAGAAAACAAACATGACGCTGATTCCACTTGAACACTGCTTAGCATTACTTATGCATGTTGCAGGGCTGCATAGGGCACCAATGCAGCCCTACAACATGCATAAGTAATGTTAAAGTGGAGTTAGCCTCCTGCCTGTTTTCACCCAATGTAAAGGGCCTGCAGAGAGACCTACAACCAGACCCAGCAGGAATCCATTGCCAAATCACTCCAATTGTGCAAGGTAGTGTTTGCCCCATGCTCAGACATTACTCAAGGGATTAGCCAGGCTTTAAAGTATCTGCTTGCAGCCTGTGCTTCGGTGAGGCAAATCGTACTAACGTCAGAGACTCTGCTCCCTAACAAGGCTGGAGAACCGTATGATCAAAACTGGAACTTCTGCTTGCTCTTCTGTCCCTCTGAGACACAGCCTTCCATGTCATGAGGGGGTGGGGGTTAGTAAAGTCACAGGTAGCTAGCATGAATGGGATAGGTCACAGCATACACGGCGGAACTGTAAGACCTGGCTGTTTGCCCAGGCCTTTGGGAGGGGGGGGGGGTGTGATTTTTAATCCCCCACCTATATATTTATTTATGACCGGACATTGCCCTGTTTTATTGATATATTTTATATTTGTATTTTAAATGTTTTGAAATTGTTTTATTGTTGTTAACCGCCCCGAGCTGCATGGCAGGATGGGGCGGTATAGAAATCTAGAAAATAAATAAATAAATAAATAAAAATATAGGAGAATGTGCAGCAGCTGGGATACTGATCATGGACTAAATCAGGAATGGAGGGTCCTTTTTCCCTCCATGGGTCATTCTTGTATTTGTAAAGGCCCATGGGCAGGGAAGGTTAGGGACACATGCTAAGGGCAGGGAAAGAGAGGGGCAATGCTGTGAGAGCACACTCAGGGCGGGGAAGGGAGCAGAGGAACTGAAGAAGCAGGCACAGGGCAAGGAAGCAAAGATGATGCTGAGCACTGGCAGGGGCTTAGGGGGTGCTGAGATGTGCACTTAAAGATAGGGGCTGGATCCTTGGTTTAGAGCCATGAGCTGAGAAAGGACCTTATAATAAAAGACCCCAGGGATGTATTTGACCCATGGGCCTGACTGAGTGAGGTGCCCCATCCCTGGCACTAAATAAAAATTTGGGCTTTATCAATGTCGGTATAAATGTGTAACGCTCATACCTGCCTGTGTTCCCTTCATTGTACTGAAATGTTTTGAAATGCTAACTACCTTCCCTCCTACAGCTTCTCTTCCTGCAGTTCCCTCCCCAAGTGCTTGCTGTTTTCTCTATCCTGACCTGCGTTCATTTTGTTTATCATTTGATTATTGGTTTCCCTTCATTGGATTTAAATGTTTGAAATGCTAATAACTTTCCCTCTAACAGCTCTACCCCAAGTGATTACTTTGTAACTACACCTGTCTTCCATGACTGTCTATACGTCTGACGTCTTACATGCCTGACGAAGGGCCCTGTGTGGCTTGAAAGCCTGTATACATGCAACTATGGAAGATGGTCCAATAAAAGATCTCCTATGAACTACTTTATCTCCATCTATTACATTGGGGACCAACATGGCAACCACACACTCTGTAGCGTGGCCTTTCTGTTTTCTGAGCAAATGCAAAAAAGATAGCATCTTTCCTGCGGGATCATATATAGCCCAGTCCTGCATTTGCTCAGTCTGCAGTTCTGACTTCACTTCCCAAGGACAGGCCCCATATAGCCCCAAAGCTTGCATATTCTCACCAACAAAAGTGGGTGCAAGAAGAGAGAGTGTCTGAACTACTTTGCCTCTGTGATCAAACTATTACAGAGTAAGGGGAGGAGCAAAAACGTCACCAGAGACACAGGCAGTCTCCTCTTTGCTCAACTCCACCCCAGACCTCCCAGAAACAGGAGGCCTCTCTTCAAAGTAATGTGACTGGAGTGGATCCTCGGCATAATTAATGGCTTGTTCCAGAGGGACACGTTTGGCTAGTTCTAACATTTCCCCCAGCCTGCAGGTGCTTGATGGGGGTGGCCAGATATGCAAATTTTAGAAGGCACTTATGAGAAAAACAGGTAGGTTGCAGGGCTGCAGTGGCTCTAAAGCAACCCTGCAACCTGTATTTCTCATAAGTGTCCTAACATTTACATATCTGGCCACCCTATACTTGACAGTAATTTGTAGGGATGGACTGTCACATACCAGCCTGAGGAAGGGCCCTTTGCTGCCTCTCATCAGCGGAAGCTGGTCCAATAAAAGTGATCAACTGAACTTCTTTGTTTCCATCCCATACGTTAATGCCAAGCACCCCAGTTTGAAGAATCTCTCCTCCTGCATTCTTCCTAGCTCATGCCGCATGCACGCGCACACTCAGGCCACGCTCCAATTAAGAGGTAAACTGTAGTAACAACTCCACTTGAGTTCAATTAAATTGACGTTTAGGCAAACAATGTAAACCGAAGTAGTCCTGCAGCAATTTCCACCCTAGGGAAGACGACATAATGATCATTGAACCGTGGACTGGTTTCCATCCTCAAGTTGATGTGTTCACTTGGAAATAAGGTGCAGAAGTATGTACTCCGGATTGATTAGGGGTACATATTTCTCTTCCTACTCCGGAATAACGGGTGCTCGGCTTGTTCGAATGCTTCAGGAGTAAAACCAAAGCAAGGCTCAGCTCAGCTAATAGCTATGTTGAATGAATTGTTTGGTGGAACGTGGCCGTAAGAACTTAGGAACAAGAGGAAGTGGCTAACCGGGAGGCAGGTTTCCTGCACTCCTGGGCCCCCATTCCCAGGGCATGGATCAAGAGGAAGGCATCTTTATGTAGATAGTTAAACAAAATAAAATACAATCCATGCACATCTTCAGTCCGCTGCCCTTCTCTGCCCTTGCTGGTAGGTTCAGCAAAAGAGGCCGAGGACCGAGATAATACAGAAATCTCTTGTTCCTAAGAAACAAAGGCAACCCTTTGTCACTTTTGTGACTGTACAAAGTCCTGTTCAATGTGCACAGAATCAACCTGTACGTCACAGTCTCCGCCTGGCTTCTCCTCTGCGGTCTGCTCTGACACTGGACTTGGTTTATGGCAGATCTTCAGAGACCTACCTGCCCCCACTGCGACTTAGAAAACTGCTCTACTGCCACTTCTTGGCTATGGAAGGAGATAGCTATAGCCTGCAAAGGGAGAGTGCGGCTGAACCCAAGCATGGGAACGTACATTGCAGGCAGGCAGGAGCTGGACAGGTTGCTCGTTGTGGAGACATGGCGTTACAAGGCCTTATCATGTTATAACACATAGGGTCCAGCCCTGAGTAAAGTGAAGTCCCAGAAGATTGCAGCTACCCTGGTGGGTCATAGAAGGGAAAACATACTAAGGGTTGATGCACCTTTATCTGTTTATTTAATTACACTTATATGCTGCCCCCTCATGCCAATGGCATCTCGGTGCGGCTTCCAACAAATATAAAAACAATCTAGAACAACATAAAACCACATTAAAATCTTTAAAAAATCCAATATTATTGTTTAACAAATGTAAAACACCCCCCATACAGCAATTTAACCCACCCTCCCCTCCCCACCTCCAAAGGCCTGGGAGAACAGCCATGTCTTACAGGCCCGACAGAAGGCCAACAGACTCGGGGCCAACCATGCTTCCTCTGGGAGGGAGTTCCACAACCGTGGCCCAGCCACCGAGAACACCCTCTCCATTGTAGTCCCCTGCTTTACGCGAGGGACCTCCAGGAAGGCGTCCCCAGTGGACCGAAGGGGCTGTCCTGAGTCGCAGAGGGCGAGGTGGTCCCTGAGATATCCAGGTCCAAGACCGTACAGAGCCTTATAGATCAAAGTCAGCACCTTGAATCTGGCTCAGTACGTTACAGGCAGCCAGTGCAGTGCACGGAACACTGGTGTTATGTGCTCTTGTCGGCCCGTCCCTGTTAAGAGACGGGCCGCCGCATTCTGCACTAGCTGCAACCTCCGGGCCAGCGTCAAGGGAAGCCCCATATAGAGCGCGTTACAGTAGTCCAGCCTCAAGGTGATGAAGGCATGAATCAAGGTGGCCAGGTTGGTTTTGGAGATGTATGGGCGCAGCCTCCGCACCAGATACAGCTGGCGGAAAGCCACTTCGCCACCACATCCACCTGCTGATCTAGGCGGAGGTCTGCATCCAATAACACCCCGAGACTCAGAACCTGCTGGGCCACGGAGGGCCGCACCCCCTCCACAAGAGGGGGCAATACTTCCCCCGCTCGGCCTACCACCATCACCTCCGTCTTATTGGGATTGAGCTTCAGTCTGCTCTGCCACAACCAAGTCGCCACAGCCTCCAAACATTGGGATAGCACAGAGATGGCAGGGCCTGGATCAGCTGAAAAAGAGAGGTAAAGCTGGGTGTCATCAGCATATTGGTGGCAACGCACACCAAATCCTCTCACGATCTCCCCAAGGGCTGCATGTATATGTTAAACAATAAAGGAGACAGGATTGAACCTTGCGGAACGCCACAGTCCAGGGCCTTGGAGCTAGATGTTTCTGTCCCCAGGACAACCCACTGGGTCCTCCCCAAGAGGAATGACTGGAACCAGCCGAGGGCGGTCCCATCCAGACCCCCCCAGGTCATGCAACCTTCTCAACAGCAGCCCATGATCCACTGTATCAAACATGGCTAAGAGATCTAGCAGGACCAGTAATGTTGAGCGTCCTGCAACCATCTCCCAACGGAGATTGTCCACCAAAGCCACCAACGCCGTCTCCGTACCACAGCTGGGTCAAAACCCTGATCGAAATGGGTCAAGAAAACCGATGCTGTCTATGTGACCCTGGAGCTGTAAGGCCACCGCCCATGCAATAATCTTCCCTAAAAAGGGAAGGTTAGAGACGGGTCAGTAACTGGCGAGTGCGTCCACATCCAAAGATGCCTTCTTCAACAAAGGACGCACCACGGCCTCCTTGAGACCGGGGGGCAAACTTCCCTGCCGAAGGGACGTGTTGATCACTCCCACCAGCACCGGGCCCCAGTGTCTCCCTGGAGGCTTTCACCAACCAGGACAGGCAAGGATCTAATTCACAACTGGTGGCCCTAACCGACCCCAGGATCCCCACAGCATTGGCTGGCGTCACTTCCTGAAACTCATCCCAGAAAGATGGACCAGACGGAGCCCTCATCACCTCATGCTCCATTTCTGCTAGCTCTGGATTCGAGCGATCTTGTCTGCAGAGTAGGTGGCAACCTCCTCACAGCAGGCCTGGGACAAGTCCCCGTCCAGGCAGAAGGAGGGTGGACTGACCAGCCCCTGCACCACCTGGAAGAGCTTCGCTGGATGCGACTTTGCAGATGCTATGAGGGTGGCAAAGAATTCCTTCTTTGCCACCCTCACAGCCTCAACGTAGACCAAGGGGCCCTGCGGTGTCGAGACAGGGGCAGGGGACATCTCGGAGTCACCCTGTCAATAGCCTCCCCAAGTAAGATGTTCCAAGCCTGGATAAGTTCATTCACAGAGCGGCTGATGGGGTCCAGGGTTAAATCCCCCAGGGCCTCCTGGAACCGCTGAGGTTCCATCAGCCTTTGAGGGTGGACCATCCTAACTGGTACCTTCCCCTTCTGGGGGTGAAGCACTGAGAGACTGGTCTGAAGGAAGTAATGATCCGTCCATGATAAGGGGCATAGCTGTCGCATCCCCACATCACCCGCCTCAAGGCCAGAACAGAACACCAGGTTGAGGGTATGTCCCCCCACATGGGCTGGGCAGCTGACAACCTGGGACGAATCCATGGTTGCCATGGCAGCCATGAATTCTCGCTCCACCCCCACAAGGCCGGTGTCGGTATGGGCACTGAAATCCCCTAGGACCAAGGTCCTAGAGGAGCCAAACACCACCACAGAGACCAGCTCCGCTAGAGCGGAGAGGGATGCTGCTGGGCAGGAAGGAGCCTGGTACACCAGCAGCATCCCCAAATTGCCCCCAGCCAAATCAAACACCACATGGAGGACCTCGATTCCAGGAATATCTGGAACTGGATACCTCCTAACAGACCACGTCTCTTTAAAAATCACAGCTATACCACCACCCCAGCCCCTGGTGCGAGGCTGATGCTGCACGGCATACCCGGCTGGAACGAGATCACCCAAAATTGGCCCTGCCTCCTCGTCCAGCCAGGTCTCCATTATACATGCAAGGTCCGCCGCCCCATCCAGGATCAAATCCCGGATTATCGGGGCCTTATTAACTACGGACCTCGCATTCAACAGCATAAGTCCCCCACCGAGGGACACTGGACCCCAATCCCCTAGCCTCTCAGGTGGTTGACAGGTTCTCTGAAGTTCCACAAGGACCCGAAGAACCCTGGGCACCCGAGCCCTCTGGCCCCATTGACCATACCATCCACGACCCAAGACGACCCCAATGGCCATCTCCTCCCCCCCATCCACACTATCCTGACCCCGTCCTGTCAGCTGCTCCCCCAGAGCCCCCAGAGGTTCCCACCCAAGACTCCCCC
>QEPC01004474.1:1895589-1953269 GCA_003113815.1 Sphenodon punctatus
GGGAGCTGGGGGAAAACAACAGGGAATGGATCCCCCATTGTGACCTGTTGGGTGCTTCTCCCAAGTCACCGTGATTGGCCACTGTCAGAGACAGGATGCTGGGCTAGATGGACCATTGGTCTGACCCAGTCTGGCACTTCTTATGTTCTTATTGCTTTCAATTATAAGTTTTACTTTCACTTTTCAATATAGGTGCTCAAAAAAGTATGTGATTTGCTTAATAATTTCAACATTATCTGCACATCAGAAGGTTATTTCCAGCCACCAAGTACTAGCAGGTATAAACTCACGTATGAACCTCCATGGTTGGGCAGGGATAGCAGGCACTGGACCATCTCCCGGAGTCAAAATAGCCCAGAAGAAAGAAACAAACAGTCGGTGCATCATCTTCTTCCCATGGTTTACCAGGCCTGTGCGTCATCATAGGGGGCAGGATAGTAAGAAGGGAGGGGATGGCGGTGGGAAAGAATGCCTGCCCTTGTATTCGGCTTGTCACTGTAAACCAGTCAGTGGGGGCTGAGTGAGGGCTGCCTGAATATACAAGAATTACACGCAGGGGGCTACACGCTGAACATGTACGTGGGGGCTGCATGGACTGAACCAGGGAGCTACCATCTTAACAGCCTGGTTAGGTGCAAAGTGTGGCGCATGCTGCACTCTCTGCACATGTAGCCAGGAAGCCTCCTGGAGAAATTCTTGCTGAGTTCCTGGTGAGATCTCCGGCTGCCTGTAACCCAGCCTATTTTGTGTACCTCTGCCTGCAAAAGGCTCACTATAGCCCCGCGCTGCTGCTAGAGTTTAAAAGCCTGAAATTATTTTAGGCTGAAAATTAAAGTCATTGAACAAAAAGCTAACAATGAAGAATGTTTGCACGCACTGGACAATTTGCTATTGTTTGGATTTCAAGATATCCCTCAAGTGTTCCCCAAATGCTTGCTACATTGTGCTTGCTACATTGTGCCTGCTACATTGTGCATTCCCCAAACGCTTGTTGTGCTAGAGCACCAAGACCAAAATCAAATAGATTAGTAAAGAGAATGAACCTGATCGATCTATTTTCAGCCTTTCAAGGCAAGGGAAGCAGTTAAAATGGCAAACAAACAGCATGGAAAGTGAGATGTAAGATATTAAAATGTATCACAGTTTTGTCTTTCAAGTGTGTTCTTCTCAGTAACTTGATCTTCTAGATGAAATCACATATAGAAGATCCCCCCTTGGGGGGGGCCCAGCACTTGGGGTCTCCAGTTTCCCGGCTGACTCTGACTGACAGGCAGCGGAGGGGGCCAGCAGCAGTGAGGGAGAGGCAGAGGCCCCGCCTCTTCCACACTCTGTCCCCCCCCCCGGCTGCCTGTCACAGTCTCAGCCAGGGGAAATGAGGGAGAGAGAGGCAGAGGCCCTGCCTCTCACTCATTTCCCCTGACCGAGAGACTGATAGGCAGGGGGTGCACTCACGGAGTGAGAGGCAGAGCCTCTGCCTCTCTCTCCCTCATTTCCCCTGGCCGAGACTGTGACAGGCAGCCGGGGGGGGGAACAGAGTGTGGAAGAGGTGGGGCCTCTGCCTCTCTCTCCCTCATTTCCCCTGGCCGAGACTGTGACAGGCAGTGGAGGGGGGCAGGAGGCAGTGGAACTTCCGATGGTGACAGGCAGCACAGCGGCAGATTTAACCTGCTGCTGTAGTGTCTGCCGCACCTGAAGCTCCAAGTCCGGTGTGGGGCCCAGGCCGGAGGTGGCAGTGGCAGCATTGGTGACAGTGGATCAGGTAAGTGATCTGAATGGCTGCTTAGGATTGGGGGTGGGGGTGGAGGGGCGTGCCCCTCTGCTCATCCCTGAGCCCAGGCCTGGGTAGTGCGCTGTCCCTCGGCTGGGGAGCACCCCCTGAGCCGGGGAGCTCCCCTAGGCTCACCGGCTGCCAGCAGCTTAAGACAGGAACCCTGCATTTGTTCCCTGCTTTGGGCCCCGCTTACGCTAAGGCCGGCCCTGAAAGTAGAAACACTTTGAACCAGAGAATGACCCTTTCAAACAAGTTCCATTTGTGCTTTAGGAAGGTACAAACAAAATGTATAGCCATATAGGCCATGTTTGGAGAAACAGCAGTAAATCAATGCAATAATCACAATTTAGACCATGCTCTAACAGACATTTCAAAGTAATTGCTCTTTTCTTCACTTTTATGTCTGAAGCATCCACACAAACAGAGCACTACATCCAAGTTATTGAGGAGTTAGGAAGTGAAGTCTGTAGTCCTGAAAAACCAGTACATACTCTCCTTCACTTGTTACATCAAAGTGACTGTGAAGTATCATTAATTTATACCATTTCCAGTATCACTCTGTTGTGCCATGACAGTTAAGGGGAGATTGAGAAGTAATTATATCAGTTTTGAACTGCAGTGTGAAGTAATGGAGTAGTCACTTTGATGTAACTTTGTTTACCAGTTTGGTTTATTACCGTAATTACTTTGTTTTACCACTCGTTGTTGGAACGTGGCTATTCTGATGACCAGTTAAATAATAATAATCTTTATTTTTACATAGCGCCCCCCTGCTATGGCACTTGGAGTGCTTCACAAAGAACGATTAACAACTATTTTAATCCTGAATTTTATGTAGTTGGGCCTTACTTCTTTTTAATTCTTGAAACATTCACATTAACATAACATGAATCCAAAGTTATTCAGGGGTAGGAAGAGAGGTATGTACATCTGAAAAATCAGGAGTATATACTCCCTTTTGGTTTGTATTTTGAAATAATTATGCTTGTGAACACTTATCAGTGATTGTTACATCACAACAAGGTGGACAACTGACACAGGGCTACTTCAGTTTATGCTGTTCATCTGAATGCTACCAAAAGGGAGGAGTTACTTCAATTTAATTAAATCAAAGTAGTTATTTTGGTTTATACTGTTCATCTGAATGCTACAGAAGCAGAATAATTACTTAAATTTAATTAAATCAAAGTAGTTACTTTGGTTTACCTCTGTTAATTTAAATGGGGCTTAGTTACATTAAAGCAATTACATCACTTTGCAGCTAAATCGACATTGCAGCTAAATCAAAGTGGTTACTCAATCTCCCCCTAATAGTCAAGGCACAACAGAGTGATACAGTGTTGCTAAGATGTAAATGTGTTTACAGAATAGTTACTTCAAATTTACTCCTAATTTTTCGGTGGTACATACTTCTTTTCCTGTTCCTGAATAACTTTGATGTAGTGCTCTGTTTGTGTGAATGTTTCAGAAGTAAAGACAGAATAAGGGGCAATTACTTTGAAATATCCATTTGTTAAAACAGGACCATACATAAATAAAATGGCAGTTCCTCAGTAGAAACTTGCACTTTTTGAAACCACTGGAGGCCTGACTGCCTGTAACCCAGCTTTATGACACTACTGTGCTTCAATTCCCGAGCATTCCCTCTGACTGCTAATTCTGCCAAACACAGAGGAATGGATCTCTTTATTGTGGGTCTGGACAGATGTATCTTTATCTCACTCTTCCCTCCCAGCTTCATACCTTTAATAGATTCATAGGTGTTAAAGTCAGAAGGGATGACAAAGATCATTTGGTCTAACTTCCAATAAAACACAAACAAACCATTACATTTCTGCAGTACGAGGCCTTGTATAGATGTGCACGTAGGAAGCATAAAGGGTGAGAAACCCTTTTTCCTTGGGTTTCTGTAACCCCAGACTTGCCTGAGGAAGGACCATGTGAGGTCCCAAAGCTTGCATACTTCCTCCAACTGGAGTTGGACCAATAAAAGATATCACTACACTACTTTGTCTCTATTGCTTATATTTTGGACCAACACGGCAACCTTACTTTCTCTATACTGTTATGGTAGTAAAGCTCTGGTTGCATGTGTGTCTGTTTGTGAACCATATTGGCTTGGGTGTGTATGGTGTTGGGGACTATGCAGGTGTGAAGCAGTTTTGTGTGTCTATACATCTTGAAGCTCTGTTTGTGTGCTTGTCCACAGTCAGATGCTTGTTGGAGTAAAATTCTCTGTGTGCATGCATATGCGCAGCTCCCTAGATGGGCACTGCAGCAGCTCCCATAAACTCCACCTGTCACAGACCATGGAGGGAGGGGGAAGTGGGCAGGGCTCGCCTTTGAAATCGACATGGGGAACCCAGGCTCCTGAGCACTTCTGGCCAGTTCCTGTGCCTTTCAAAGGCTGTTTCCATGCTCACAGTGTCTCTGACCACTCAGCTGACATGGTTGGCTGCCGCAGTTCATACAAGCTGGGGACGCATGGGTGTCAGCTCCTACACACATTTTGGTTGCCCCCGCACGGAGCACTCCAGATTTGTTGCCAGTGCTCTGTGAGTGGTCAAAAATGGGTATTGTATGGGTCATCGGATGCACACCACGCTTACACGGGCAATCGGGCGGGTTGTTGATGGGTGGTTGCGTCTTGTTTAAAAACAGCCTATGTAGGCGTGAGGCCCTGTGTGTGTGACTTGGAATTTTAAAGTATACAGACGCAAGGCCCTGTTTGTGTGGGAGAGGAACTTTGTGTGTGTGTGAGAGAGAGACTTATTGGATGTCTGAATGGAATTTTGTAGGTGGAAGGCCCTATTTGTTTGCACTGGAGGGCAGGGGCGCTATGTGGGTGAGACCCATTTGTCTGCATGTAGAGGGAATCACTGCAAGGCCTCTTTTGCGAGTGTGGACATACTGTGTGGGTATAACACCCGCTTAGTACAGGGGCATCATGCAGGTGTAACATCCTGTTTATAAATTTTGGGGGAAACCATATGGATGTGAGGGCCTGCATGCATCTGTGCAGCGGTGACTATATGGGTGTGAGAACCTATGTGCATGTGTGTAGGGAGGGCCATAGGGGTGTGAGGTTGTATGTGTGTAGAGAAAACCATATGGGCATGAGGGCCTGTATGGGTGCAGTCCTCCCCTATTAAAGTAAATGAGAGTTGTGGCAATGGCTTCAATGAGGTCAGATGTGTACATGTAGAGGGAATATCAAACCACACCTGAGTGCCAAGATTTAGAAATGTGCTATTAACAAGCCTCATGTAAAAACGGCAAGAGTCTCTCTCTGAAAGAGACGGGGGTGTGGATGGGGGAGATCTCCTGTGCTGGGCACCTTGGTTTCTACATACAAAAAGGGGAGGTCAAGAAACACCCCCCCACCCAATTCTTTTGGGTGGATTGGGTGTGTGTGGTGGTGGGGCCTATGTAGGTGTGAGGCCATGCTTATGTGTGCTGGAATTTGAAAATATACAGATGCAATTAGGATATGCAAATTTTAGAGGACACTTATGAGAAATGCAGGTTGCAGGACTGCATTAGAGCCAATGAAGCCCTGCAACCTGTATTTCTCATAACCAATGAAGCCCTGCAGCCTGTATTTCTCATGTGTCCTCTAACATTTACATATCTGGTCACCCTAGATGCAATGCAAACCTCACACCCTATATGGTTCCCCGCAAATGCATAAACAGGATTTTACACCTGCATGACGCCCGTGTACACACACACAAACAGGGTGTTTTACCCACACAGTATGTCCACAGTCCCAAAAGAGGGGATCATAAACTTGTGACGGCTACTTAAATGTATGTGGGGGAGATTATGTGGGTGTGAGGTGTGTGTGGTGTGAGAGAGGCTGACTGTTCTTAGTGCATTTCTAAATTCCTGGAGAAAGAAACATGCGTGGGGGATGGTGGTGTGTGTTTGTTGTTCCTCCCTGCTACCGGAAGTGAGCCAGGTGCTATGGGAAACAGTGAGCACCGCGAACTAGTGCAGGCTTGGAGATGCAGACTTGTAAAACCCTCCATATGGGGTTTTTACAACTCCTCATTTCCAGGTCTGTGCTAGTTTGCGGCATCCACTGTTTTTCATGGCACCCGGCTCACTTCTGTATCAGGGAGGAACATCTAACCCGGCCGCCTGTACAGGTTTCTTTCTCCAGGAATTAAAAAATGCGCTCTTAACAAGCCTCACGTAAAAACGGCCAGAGAGAGAGGAGCAGGGGGTAGTATCAGGTGTAAGGCCATGGGTGGGTTTGTGCGGTCCTTTTCACACAGGTGCCTGCCCCCTTGCACACATGTGTGGGTGTGGGTACCCGTGGGAATGCCAAGGTGGGTGGGGGGAATGGGGGTGCCCCTGGGAACACTGTGGCTGGTTGGTGGGGGTGCGTGCACGCTCCCGCGCTTCACCCACGCACGGCGCAACGGGAGCCAATGCCTGATGCCGAATGTGTGGAGATGGGTGGGGGGAGCCATGGGAACGCACCCCCATGCCCTGCCCGCCCATCGTGACCCGTGTGAAAAGGACCTCTGTGTGAGGGGGTGGGGGTCACTATGGGGTCATATGATGCTTTGTGCGTGTGAGATAGACACAGACACTGTGGCGTGCGAGGCTGTGTGTGCATGGATGTGTATGTGCATGTGGAGGTTGTTATGAGGCATGGTATGTGGGAGAAGGGGGAGATCACTATCAGCCGTGAGGGTGTGTTTGTGTGTGTATAAGGCCCTTTGCATGTGTCACTATTAGAGTCCTTGGCCATGGGGGTCTCTACAGGGTGTGAGGCCCTGTTTGAGTGTGTGTGTGGAGCCAGGAGCACTATGGGTTGTTCAGGCCCATTTAGATATGGCCGGAAGTGGGGGGAGGAACCAAAGTGGGGTGCTGGGGGAAGGTCAGACCCGAGTCTCAACGATTGACACCTCTCTCATCCAATCACATCCCAGCTCCAGAGAGGGTTGAGGGAGGGCAGTTTGAAAGCGAAGGGGCAGGCGTCTCCATTAACAGACACCTCATCCCTTCCATTCATTAGGCCGAGCTAGGAGGAGGAGGAGCCTATTTTCACTGACTGAGACCTTCAGACAGAGTCGAAGGGGAGGGGGTGGGATTAACAGAGCCATAAACCAATCTCACGCCGTCAAGCTAAGTGCAATGTGACTGACAGACGGCTTGATGAATCAGTGTCCTTAAATCGCGAATGACCATTAATCGACAGCTAGTTGGTCCAATAAGTCCCCAAATTTAGCGGGAGGCGCTTGATTGACAGGCCAGTTGCCTAGTTAGATTGAGGCAGGTTCAGGAAGCGAGAGTGCGAACGAGCTGGGCGGGGCGGGCGGTACAAACCGCCTCAGCGTGTGCTCTCGAACTAGCTTGCTAGGAGCGCGTGACGGATCGCAGAGTGGCGTCGCCGTAGCCCAATGGCAGCAGGCCTTCGGGCGAGCGCGACCAATGGGAGAGGCGGGAGCGGGCGGGGAGGGTGGTGCGACGGCCGTGGCCTGGTTAGGCTGTGAGAAGTTAGTGGCGCTGCTGCTGCTGTGAAGGGACGGAGACGGCTCGGCTGTGAGAGCGGCGCCCCCCCCCCTCCTCCTCTCGGGATCAGCGCGATGCTCACGGACGGCACAGCCGCCGCCCCTGTCGGCGATGAAGAGATAGATTCGGTCACGCCCCGCGCCCCGCCGACCGCCGAGGCCCCCGTCGCGGCCGGGCCCGCCCCGCTGGGCTTGCGGGCCGTGCGCCTCTTCGGGGAGGCCGGGCCCGGCGGGCCGGGAGGCCCCGGAGCTCCCGGCGGCGCTGGAGAGGCCGCACTCGATTTCAAGCTGGCGGCCGCTGTGCTGAGGAGCGGCGGCGGCGGCGGGTCCGGCAGCGACGAGGACGAGGTGTCCGAGGTGAGACAGGCCCGGGCCCGCTCAGCCGCTTCCTGGCTGGGCGAGGGAGGGGTATGGAGCGAACCCTGCCCCTGTCACCTAGACACGGGGAGACCAGGCTCGCCCCCTCCCGCTGACCATCGCCCCGTTTTCTGCAGCGGGGGGCGGTGGGGGGGGGGCGGCGCGCAACTCACCCCACCGCCCTCCCTCCCTCTGCGCCAGCCCCTCCCTCGTGCACATAAAGGGGCGGGATCCCGGCCCTCAACCTGCTCCCCTGGTGCTCGCTGGGGTCGGGGTGGGGGTCCGTGACCTCCCCTCCTTGCCCGTAGGGGCCGAGGTGTGGAGACGGGGAGATCCATCCGCATCCCAGTCAAAGGGAAGAGCGGGTCTGGGCACCCCCAAAATCCACGGCGCCCCCACCTTTGGGGATGGGGGATTTGAGCCGCCTTGGCTCTCGTTCGTGTGCCAGGCTCCATTCTCTGCTGCACCCAGCATTGAATTGGGGGGATTTGTCCAGCATTCAGGCTTGATGATGGTGGCTGCTAGTGGTTGGCCACCTCAGGCACAGACTGGAGGTGGAGCCTTCTTCCGGAACCAGCCTTTCTATCTGAAGGAGCATAATAGGTGATGTGAACTCCCTGCTTCAGAATCAGGGATGAATAGTGGCTTTTCTCAACCCCTAAATGCACTCATCCCCTCACCCCAGTAGTCCCAGTTTGGGAAGGGAAAGGAGAACTCTCTTAATGCCACATGCACAGAAGCAGCCTGAGGGAAGGTTTAAAAAAATAAAATAAATAACACACTCTTTGCCGTGTATGGGGGCTCATAAATCCAGCCCAGTTGATTAATCCAGTTGATCCAAATCCAGTTGATTAAAGAGAGAGAGCTTTACTTCCATTTTAAATTTCTCTATTGGGTATAGTGATGGGGAGGAAAAAAACATAAGCTCTTATTCCCTACCTCACCTATGATGTGCATGGTCCTAATTTTCCATACACCAGGCTTGTAGGAAGAAGAGTATTCAAAGCTCCCACATATGCTACTATATCCACATAAGGAAGAACTAGGAAGAAGCTTTCCCATGTGTAAGACGTTTCTACCTGCCCTCACCACCTTCAAGGGAGGAATGGGTGCAAATGTTGATTTTTTTATTGAATCTGAATTGATGAAGGCTGGTGATACTTGAACATCTCTTCCCCCAAGCTTCACTTAACACATGGGGAGGTAGGGGTATGTGGTACTTGCTCCTCCATCAAAGTGCTTGGATGCTAGTGTAACTGAGCAATCCCACCCCTGTTTTTCTAGGTAGGGTCTTGTCAGTAAGAACAAACTGCACTGGTGTTACTAAAATATTTTTTAAAATCTGTTCAGTTGATTTAGATTCACTTATGTATAAATCAAGTGCGAAACTACTTCAGACGAGTTGCAAACAAATCTAAATGTTTACACAATAGTTTGTACTGGTTTAAATTGCTTCTTAAATTATCAAACTTGGTGCAGCTTTTTTGTGTAAACAGACCTTAGTCTGAAGCTGCCACCTATACATTGCCGTATTGCCCTGCAAGTTAAAACATGAATGTTCCTCAGTGGCATTAGAACATATTTGTAAAATACTTCGTGTCCCCCTCTGTCTGCAAGCCAAGAGAAACTAAGTTATAGCTTTTATTGGTATCTTTCAGGGAACAAGGCTTCCATCTCTGCTCCTTCAGGTTGGTTAGGGTAGCTTTGTTTGCAAGCATAGTTCACAAAACATAGGCTTACAAAAAAGATTTTAACTAATTATGGAACCAAAAAGTTATATAAAACCTTTTTCCCATCTGCAATATCTTCATTCTGGTATTAATATGTCAAAGCTCTGCTTTGGAAGCTATTCTCCTTTTTACCAATATTATCTTGGGGGGCATTGAGTTTTATGTCAAACACTTTGAAATGACAACATACTATTTTAACCTGTAGTGATTTAAAATTAATTAAAAGGTATAAAAAAAACCATACATGCCAAACTTCGGTCATAGTCTCTAGGCGAGGCATTCTCTGTTTAAAACAAACTTAATTTAACAATTTTTAAAATGCTGCCAAATATTTAGAGCCTTATATGTCAAGTTGGCCTAGTAATTCAGGCTGAGTTTGACGCTGAATGTTCTCGTTACCTGTGTTCTCCATTGACAGATGTGACGTTCTTTGAGGAAGCAAGACATTGGAGGGTGAACCTTGCAACAGTGGTTCTGCAGTAGGTGTCATGGGAACATGACTGATAAAATTAAGGCGCTTAATGCTGTATTAGGAGAATAGGCACCTGCTGATGTTGTCTTCTGTCCAAATGAAGCAATTATAAGTTTCTGAGGATGGAAAATATGCAGCCATAGAATATTGCGACTTGAAACCTAACTGGCCAGGCTATGGCGTCATGACTCCAGTATCACCAGAAAGCGATGTGTAGTCCAGAACTAGGGAGATTTGGGACAATCACAGTTTTTAAAATAATGGCCATGTGTCTATTTTATAGGCATAGTAAGCTCTATATTTTAATATCCTTGTACTATTGTGATTATAAAAAAATATTTAAAATTGGTTTAGGTCAAAATGGCAGATGAAAGTGAAAATGTACAAAATCATTGTCAAGGAAGTGAAAACAAATATAATGGAAATGATCAAGGGTAAAATGTAATAAGATGCCAAGAAATAATTACACCTGAAGATCAGAGTGTTTTAAAGTGGAAATAATGTCCATATAAGGCTTTGGTCTGTCAAACCTTACAGCAGAGCACTTTGCCAAATCTGGGGTTTATTATTATTTATCATACAGCACAGCAATGTACCTGTCTCTGTACAATCATAATTAGGGGCTTGCAGTCTAGGAAAGATGAGGGAGAGGGGACTATAAGAAGAAATGGGGATATATGAATGAAGTTGAAAAGTTGCAGGTGCGCATGTTTAGCTTAGTTATAGGGCAGAAGGGATAGGACAGCATCAGAGAGCAAATGTGGCGATCGGGATTGTGGTGAGTAACTGATTAGTCCCCTGATACTGTAGGCAGTGTTCAGTGTCAACATGCTGACCCTGAGTGATATGGCACTTAGAATTGCTCAGGAATAATGTGTTCACACTGATGATTTTCCTAGAGCGTCAGGACTTAAACCCAGAGTAAAACAATTTGCTAAAAAAAGTTGTCTGTACGGGGGACGTGAAACTAACACACAAATGTGACTTACCTGAGGAGATGCAGCAGATAAATGACACATTGGAAATGGAATCCATTTCTTGTCTCCCAGGCTGATATTCTATTTTTTCATATCTTTCTACATGCCAGAATACATTTAAAGGATTGGAGGGGTGGAAGTGAGAAACTGATAAAGTGGTAAGAATACTTGGAATATGTTTAGTGATACTTTTTCCTGGTCACCTTAAGTGAAGGTAGATGGGCATGGGGAGGGAAGATAGGACTGTAAATGGAATAATTCCAAAGAAAGAAGGCAATAGATTGATGGAAATTTGGTTTTGGGCTGGAAGAGATCAAGGATGTTTAGGGAAAGTAGGTGAGCTGTAGAGCCAAGTATGTTGCCATGTGGGGTCTTCTGAACGTACAGTAGAGAAGAAAAGCATTAGAACATGATATACTTTTGACACTAATGATGCAGTTGAAGTTTGAAGAGGGGAAGATTAGAAGAAAATAGCATCTCTGTTCCTGATTTTGCTGGTGAAGGAAGGAGGAAAGAAACAAGCTGTTGGCAACACGTAGAGAGGGTTTGGGCACTATCCACATGTATCTATATGATCAGTAGCAGCAACCTGGTGAATCACCTTAATATTTTCCCAGGTCTTGTGTGCTACACATCTGTTGGTTGGAATGAGTTAGGCGACCTGGGTAGGGTGTGATGTGTATTTTTACTTGCTGGTTACTTGCACCAAAATGGTCGCTGATATTTTTCCATGTGTAACACATGGGATGATGATGGGGCTTTACCTCCATTATTTCTGTTGCAGGTTTGATAGTTTTCAGTATTTTACACCTCTCTTTTAAAAAGGTAAGTCCGAAGGCAAGCAGAATGATAAAAGCACTTAATGCTATTGAGACTTGCTTTAGTAGGCAGTAGCTTCTGGCTGTAGGTCTCTTTTGTTCCATGCTGTGCAGTCATGATTGTCTTAATGGAAGTGTAGTTCACTTCTTCTCTGGCTATGGAGTTTCAACTAGGCTTTCTGCATCCCTCATTCAATGTAGGATGGTTGACATCTGCCAGATTGCCTTGATTATAAAAATGTACCTATTGCATAAGCCCCGTGGCACATTTACGTAATGAAACAATTAAAACTCGGACACAGCCTTCCTTCCTACAATAAGTAATATTAAATTCTCTATGATATGAACTGCAATCCTTGGAATGTTAGAAGAACTTTTCCTATCCACTTATCAAGTGTTTGGGCAAAAGATCACCTTGCATATGGCAAATAGGTGCTGTCTTACTCTACGGGTGCAGCCACACAAGATGTTACCCCATTCTGGGGCAGCCATATCCCACTTTAGGCAACATTACTATGCAATGTAATTGGGCAAACCTTACCCCACTTTTCTGTGCCCTGCGTCCTTGGAAATAGGCTGGTGATACAGGGCATAGCAAGGTTGCCCAGAGTAGGATAAGGCTGCCCAAAGTGAGGCTGCTCGAGTGTCCATTGGCCCAAAGTGGGGCAGCTGTAGTTAAGATTGGTCCTGCTGGTGTACCTGCACCCCATGAGTAACATCTGAAGCTGAAATGGAGAAATCAACCAGTCATTTTTTCTCCTACTGTCCCCCCCCCCCCCGAAGAGCCCTGCTGAAAATATTTGTCTCAAACTTGAAGGTTTTTTAAATGTAACGTTTTGCATTGGGTCTGAAGGCTTTTGTAAGTGCTGAAGTCAAGAGCCATATATTCTAAGGAATATATGTCTTGGTTGTTTTGATTTTTAATAGTTTACTATATTTTATCTTTTATAAAACCGTTAACTTGACTTGTTTACACAACTAGAAACATGTTCTAAGTCATAAGACTCTTGCTTCAACCTTGTCTTAGAAATGGAAGCACCTTTTTGAATGGGGTGGAGGGCAGTGTTAAAAATGAAGTGGAATGTTCAAAACCGGTTAGATGAAGAATACAAATTACTAATTCTGATCAAAAACAGTAGTAAATCTAATATTCTTTTCCCCCAGGAAGAGGCGAAATGGTTTGAATGATATCTTTTGTTGGACCAAGCTTTTGGGCCACACAGGGTCCTTCCTCAGGCATGGAGCGTAGCGTGTTAAAAATGTATATATATTATATATTTCTACTGGTTGCACTACAT
Source organism: Sphenodon punctatus (assembly GCA_003113815.1). Classification (NCBI taxonomy): domain Eukaryota; kingdom Metazoa; phylum Chordata; class Lepidosauria; order Sphenodontia; family Sphenodontidae; genus Sphenodon; species Sphenodon punctatus. Next base: position 1,908,538 of record QEPC01004474.1, read on the forward strand.
TCGAACCTCTTTGTCTCTTGGGACCAACATGGAAACCACACTGGATTTTCCAGGAAACTAAGGGCCACTGTTTCAATACAGAGCGATTCCATTAATGGATGGAATCCTGGGCATAGACTTCTTTTAATGATCATACAGGCCATGTGTGGTCATGAAGTAACAGGGTTGGCTTTTTTAAAGCCTAATTTTAGAGAAACTATTGGAACTGTAAAAGCTGTCCTCGCTTTTTTTAATCTGTATCTGCTTGAAAATCTACCATGGTTTAACATCTTTTCAGCGTTACAAATTTCTATAAATATTTCCAAAATTTTCTTATAATATTCTTCATCCAAATGTAGGTTGCTTCTACATATTTTAGTATGAGACAACTATGGCATAGTGGCAATGGCAGAATGAAAAAACATGTAAATTATCGCACGGTAACTTTAACTTCTGTGACCGTGATAATGGGTTAAATGTGTTTCTCCCTCTTTCCTCATTTTGCTGAGGTGGCTTAGGAATTCTGTTTTGTTTCTTCCTCCACAAGGTAATCTTTCACGATGTCCCATTATTCTGGTTAAGCAGAGATGGTTGTCACTTTGACTCCTCGTGGAGCTATCCTTTTTCATGTGAGAAGGCCAGAAGAGCTTTCTAAAATTGATTGGAGTGTGTAGAAGTGTTAAACGGATGAGCCCTATTGGCTGATCTGTAATCTGTGTATTTAACATGGGGGGGAAATGTTATTCACAAACCTAAATATCTGTTTTATTTAATAAACTGAAATGGGCAAAATATTTCTTTGCCCCGACGCACGTTAACAAATCAAGTAAACCTATAATTTAACCTCCACTAAAACACACGACCCTTGACAACTCACTTCACAACTCGGTAAATGAGAATTTCTATCAGACAACACCTCTACCCTCAGACTCGTCTCTTAACCAAAAAAAAGTCTCAGTAAAGTAAACCTTCCAACACTCCTGGGAGGACAATGAATCTGTGCTGTCGTGCATCAAAGGGAGAGAAGAAAGGTCAGAACTGAATGCTTTTTATAGAAATAAGTCTGCAATCAGGTCCAGGTATCAAACCAAGGAGATTTCAGCTGAAGTTCATGGTGGTTACTGACAGTAAGGCACAAAGTGATGGAGATTTTGGCGGGAGATGGTCTGTGAAGTAGATAGTTGCAGTCAAGCAGTTTAAGACTTTCTTGTTTGAAGCAAAATCTTAATTTGCCATCTTAATCTGCATTAGCTTCTTAGAAAAGACACTTTCAATGATTTATCTTCAGTAGAACAGAGATTAGCACAGTGGTTCTGTGTTTGCCAAGATAGGTATATTTGGAATGTAGAACTAATTTTTTACATGTTTTACATGTTTTATTTACTCTGTCTAGTAGCTGAGGACACATTATATAAACTGTTTTGAAAGTTTTGAGAATGTAAATGTCTAGTAGTCAGAGCCTTCAAAGATGGTGGCAAGCCTAGCATGTTCTGCACTATGGTCTTAATTTGTGAATACTTAATTTCTGAATACTTACTTAGCAGTAGTATCTAGGTACCCTGTTCATAGACAAGGGCCCCATTGTGCTAAGCACCATTACAATAACAAAAACTACTGGATGTGCTCGGCATTCCAGACCGCTTGAGTGGGGATTGGAGCTCCTTCTGCCACTTGTGGCTGAGGAGGGTAGCACAATTAATTCTGTTCAAGTGATCCTAACGTTCTTTTCTAACATTCTTTTCTATCTTTTTGCTTGGGGGTAGCTATTTTTCAGTGCTGAGGCCCCGTGCTCTGCCTGTGTCTGGTTTTGGGAAAGGGAGGGATATCAGAAGGGAAACACTCACTCACTCTCATGCTTAGAAATTCTCTCCCAGAAAGAATATCCCTCAGAATCTTGTATAGGCGATGGAGGACTCCTCCTAGCCAAAGATCATCACAGGGAGTTGGTAATATGTGCAACAACTCCCACTCTCACCCCTTGCACCCCAGAGAATAGGAAAGGGGAACTGTGTAGACGTCTCCAGGAGGAAGGGAGGCGAAGGGTCCCAAGGATCACTGGGGAAGAGGGATGAGGATCAGGGCACACAAAGAGGAATAATTCCAGGGGAAGAATTAGGGAAACTCAGATACCAACATATACCCACATGCCCCCCCACCAATATAACCCAGCACCCTCACTAACACGTAACACTCACTCACTCACACTACAACCACACAACAAAGCTCACGTTTTACGGGATTGAGCACAATTGGGGCCAGTCTCGCAGGCTATCGCACTGATTACTGGCAGCAAGAGAAGCAGCCCTCTATGCGTCTTCCCAGATGCTGATGCAAGCGCTCTGAGCACCTGGGCAGAGCCAGACTTGAAGCAATTCCCCGAGGTTCCGAACCCTGGCGCATGCGCCTGGGACCCTTGGCTGGCGCCGCATCTGGAGCAACTTCCTCTGCCAGGCCCAGCCCCTGATGCGCTTTCCTTAAGCGCGGGGCGGGACCGACTCTATCGTGTCCGTGCACTCAGAACTGACGGACACGTTGTTTGTCCCTGCTGTACTCCCAGTAGGGACAACATCAGAAACCCCCCTCATGAGGGGTGGCCATGGGCATCGCCTGTACCTCCTCCCTACTGGACCCCGTGTTGCCACCCTCGCCTTCACCTGGGAAGGTACCTGACAGCCTGAAGCATATAGGTGGAGCTGTGAACAGAGTGCTTAGTTTCCAGCCAGGGCTGCACTTGTTAACTCTATGCATCTTAAAATTTAGCCATTTTTACATTTAGAGAACTTTGGTCAGTAGTTCCTATACATTTTTGCCTGTAATCTCTATTGAGACTTAAATATAATCTTTTCTCCCCATAGAATAGCAGACATGCAATGTAAATTAAATATTATTCAGGATTGTGACTGCAGATGGTGCCACACCATTTGGGGTCCTGAACCACACTTCGGAAATCTCTGCTAAATGGCTATTTAAGAATTGTCTTAATGACATGCCATATTACTGCAAATACTTTAACCCTCTCTTGGGTTTTGAGGTCAGTCTGGTCCCAAAAGGGTACAGAAATATTTAAACTTTTTAAGCAAACCTGTACCACTTCTTACTCCATGTATTCTTCAATAGTAATGGGGGCACTTGTCCTGTGTTGGTTCATGCCCCTTTCCCAGTTGTACTTTTTCTTAAAATTTGAGAATTTCATTACAGTGGTATTGGGGTACAAAAGCACTACACACGTAGCGTACTGGGGTCATATTCACCCCAAACACACATTCTGTAAAAACAGTATTTATTTTTGTTAAACAAAAATGCTTGAACTAGAACGAGTTCTTTCTTTTTAAGTGTTCTCAAAGTAGGATGAGGACAATAATTTAACATTTTTCTGTTTTCATAAACGTCATTTTCTGTGTGTAGAGAAAAATACCACTACAAGGGCATTGGGGTCAATTACGCCTAGGGTGGCCATACCTCCCCTATAAAAAGGACACTTCTGAAAAATGCATGGTGGCACTGGAACAAATGCAGCCCTGCAACATGTATTTTTCATAAGTGTCCTCTTTTTATAGGGGAGTTACGGCCAACTTAATTACGCCCGAAGGTGAAAACTCACTCTTATCAATGTCAGTTTTGTCTTGTTTACACAACTCTTAACACTTTCCTAGTGTCAGTCTTCAATACTGGGTGAAAACAAACCAGAGAGTAGCCTGAGAGTTACTTGCTCGTCAGTTTGGTGGCCTCCAGATCTTCTCCCACTTCCACCTTGGGGCGGGTGCTTGACTACTTCCCGACGCGTCGTCCAGAAAAGGTCGGCGACGAGGTCCAGGCTAAGGCTTGCCCAGCCAGGCTTAATCTGGACTAATGTGCTTTCTCCTGTCTGCTAAGGCCCGGCTTGTGAGGTGAGGTCCAAGCCCAGGGAAGCGTGCTCACTCAGTCTGCCAAAGAGCTGATGGTAGGGGGGCAGAAGAGCACTCTCACCTGGCCCACCAAACAGCTGATGGGGTGGGGTCCCCCATTGGCTGTTTGGTGGTGGCTTCTCCTAGAGGTCTGATCCTATAGGGCAATAGAGGACTGGGAGTCCTGTCCCATGTGGCTGGCTCATTGACTGACCCATGTTGTGGAGGGACTTACGACGGCAGCCCCCCATGCCTGGGTTCCCCCTGGGATTGCTCATTTGAACTCCTTTCCCAGCTGGCCTCAAGTGAGGCAGCTGCGGTGGCCCTCTCTGGGTCAGCCAGAGGATCCAGCTCACCCCTGTCTTGTTTTTCACCCACTGTTCTTTATACCTACTTGAAGTTTTGTGTTGAGGGGAAAAAATGCACTAGCTAGGTGTATGGGGTCATTTCCACCACCCACCGCCTATTATTACTTGCAGTTTCTGTACATCCTATGTTTAAAAAATGGGAGGTCAATTCACTCCCCAGTACCGTCACTGTGGGATGTCACGGTTAATATTGTGGGCACTATTGACCCCCAAGCACCTTTGTGTAGTAGTGTTGTATTTCTATACCACAAACAATAACTCATAATAAAATTTATTTTTTTATGTTCAACTGGAGTAATTTTCAAATAGATCACATTTAGTTTTTTCAACTGACATAATTGTGGGTCTATTATACCCCAATATTGTGTTAATACAGTGTGTTTTTCAAACTGTAGAAGGTTAAAACGGGCATATTCAGTACCTAAATGCCCAATATGTCAAAAATAAAGCTTTTTAGGAAAACTTGAAATAAGATGCTTCTGTAAGGTCTTTTGGGATGTTTCTACAGCGATTAACTGACCTGGGTCAGTAAATGGAATAGTTACTTTGTCTAATACAATTCAGTTAAACTAGAAAAACTTGGTGTAAGCACGCATTCTGCCGTGAATCAAGAACCACTTTCAGCATTGTCCAGACTAGGAATAAAGGCATGCTCCGAAGGTGTGTTCAACTCCGAAGTGTGTTAATTGAAACATGTTGACACCTGTTGCAGACAGGATACAGTACCTTTAAAAAAACGTGTTGACTCAGGCGTTGCAAACATGGTTATGGACTGAAATCTTTATTTCCATTTTTAATTTTCTCATGGGGAGGAACCTTTTGTTCACCTATGAGGGGGATGTTTCTAATTTTCCATATACCTGGTTTGTAGGAAGAAGTGTTCTAAGACCCTCCACATGCAACTCTGTTTATCCACTTAAGGAAGAAATAGAGGGTCTCACTTAGGTAAGATGTTTGTACCTGCCCTCCCCAACTTGCAGGAAGGATTGGGTGCAAATGTTGACTTTAGTTGTATCAGAATTGATTAAGGCTGGAGTAAATGATGCTTGAAACATCTCTGCCCCAAAGCTTCTGTTAAGATGGGGCATTCCAGTATTCATCAAGGCACCAACCCTCTTCACAATGCTTTTGCTGTTCCTTGAAATTAACAAAGGGGTCAGAGAGCTTGGTGGGGGCAGAAGCTCTGGTGGGAGTACTTGAAGGGGATTCAGGCCTTAGAGCCTCTCTTTTTGTCCGTCCTGCCTTTAGCTCCCCAACCAGTTGATTTCTCCACTGCCATACTTCTGCCAGGTTAAGCATTTCTCTTACCTCTGTTGTTGAGCTCACAAAGTTGTGCTAGTACTCTTGCTTACTGCCACAGCTAAGCCCTGTGGGATCACTCGGCTCCTGGTGCTGTGAAGCACCTGTTTCAGGGGAGTGGCTGTTTTTGCCACTTACATGCTTCTGACACAGACACAAATTGGGAAGACTTAGCGGGACAATATCCCCCAAAATATGGTGAGGGGCATGCTTTGCACAGGGCCATATAAAGGGACTTGAGGATTGTTAAAATATAGTCTAAAGCAGTGCTTCTCATAGCCATGGCAAATTCATAGTAGCTGCAATTTCCGCAGTTAATATATTGTAGTGGTTATCTGGAAGTGTCATGTAAAATCAGTGCAAAGGTTGACTCTATCCTCTCAACTGCTATTGCACCCTCTCTGCTGCACATCAGTCTTGCTCTCTACTTGTCCTTTTTCCTCTGCTTTCAGGCATGCCACTGTCTCCCCTGTCCTTAAGAAGCCCACTCTTGACACCTTCAGTCCCTCCAACTGTTGCCCTATCTTGCTCCTCTTTGCTTCCAAGCTCCTGGAATGAGCTGTTTACACTGCTCTCTTGACCTCCTTCAGTCTGACTCTGCCCTCCATTTGACTGAGCCTGCTGATGCCAAAATCACCAATGACCTTCTCTTAGCTAAGTCTACAGGCCACTACTTACTGTTTGATCTCTCTCTCACCTTTGACACTGTTCACCACTTCTCCCTCCTTGATTCACTTCACTACTTGGTTTCTGGGCTCTGGTTCTCAGTTGGTTTGTTCTTATCTCTAAATGTTCCTTCAGTGTCCCTTGCTGGTACCTTCTCTGCATCACCTGAAAACCTACTCTTTCCATCAGGCTTTCCCGATCTCCTCCCTAGATTGCATACGGATGCTGTCCTAGCATTTGGGGTCTCCTTATCTCCTATAACTAAGCTAAGTTCTGACTGGTGAGGGGCCTGGTTCATCTAGTCTACCTCTGCCTGTAAATGGAGTCATCTAATGCCCACTGTGGCATTTTTATTAATTACTTTGTAGACAAAATTGATCATATTCACCACAACTTCGGTGCTGCCATTTTACCTGTAGAATTGGAGTCTGAGGTTATGGGTGCTCAGTCTTGTCCTGTTTACTTGGATCAGTTTCAATCGCTATCACCCACCAATGTAGGGGAGGTGCTTGGGGCAGTAAGGGCAACCAGTTGACACTTGTCTATCCAGGCTAGTAAAAGCCAGCTGGAAGATGTTGGGGCTGTTGATGGCTGGGGTTGTCAGCGCCTCCCTTCGGGAGGATAGCGTGTTGGATGTTGAAACTGCGGTTGTCCAACCCCTGCTTAAGCCATCTTTGGATGTGGACTCCTTGGCTAGCTATTGGCCAGTCTCTAACCTTCCCTTAGGGATGGTTATTGGAATGGGTGGTTGCCATATAGATCCAGGCTCATCTTGATATCCTTGGATTCCTGGACCCATTCCAGTTGGACTTTTGTCCTGGGTATGGCATGGAGATGGCACTTGTGGCCTTGGTTGATGACCTGCACCTGGAGATTGATGGGGAAACTTGTCCTGTTGAACCTGTTAGCTCTCTTGGTGGCCTTTGATACAATGATCACAAGGTGTTGTTTCCATGACTGCAGGACAGCTCTTGAGTGGTTGTGCTCCTTCCTGTTGGGGAGGTCCCAGAGAGTGGTAATGGGCGATTGCTCGTCATCCTCTTGGAACCTCCCTTGTGGGGTCCCGCAGGGTTCTATTCTGTCTCCCCTCTTGTTCAATGTGTATATAGGGCTGCTCGGCAAGGTCATTTGGAGGTTTGGGTTGAAGTGTCGTCAGTATGCTGTTGACACCCAGCTCTACTCCTTTTTATCCGACCGAGGCCCTGCAGTCTCGGTGCTTACCTGATGCCTGGCTGCTGTTTGGGACTGGATGAGGGTGAGCCAATTGAAGCTGAATTCAGACAAGACTGAGGTGAAGATGGTTGGCTGGTCTTGTGATCTGGAGGGGATTTGACTCCTCTTACTGATGGGAATCTGGCCCCCTCTGGTCAATCACATTCACAGCCTTGAAGTGCTTCTGGGGCCCTTGCTGCGCCTGGATTGTCAGGTTGCAGCAGTGGCCAGGAATGCTTTTCACCAACTCTATCTGGTGAGGAGGCTGCAGCTTTTTCTTTCTGATTTCAAATCTGGCCACTGGCCATGCTTTCATCACGTTGAGGCTAGATTGCTACAAAGCTCTTTACATGGGGCTACCCTTGATGACTGCTCAGAAGCTGCAGCTGGTGCAGAATGTGGTGGCTCACCTTCTTTTGGGGGTGAGGCATCAAGAGCACATTATAGTGGTGCTCTGTAGTCTGCACTGGCTGCCTATAGCTTTCCAGGCACAATTCAAGGTGCTGATTCTGACCTTTAAAGCCCTGGAATGGGTGGTGTCCCAGCAGTTGCAGGAGCATCTGGATCGTGTCTGTTTCCTGGATCCCTTGCAGTCAGGATTTCACTGGGTTATGGCACCGAGACTACGCTTGTGGCGTTGGTCGACGACCTGCGCTGGGAATTAGATCAGGGTCGTTCGGCCCTGCTGATTCTATTAGATCTATCAGTTGACTGGTTCTGCTCCTTCCTGGGTGGAAGAACTCAGCGAGTAGGGCTCGGGGATTATTTTTCATCATACCGAGACCTCTCATGTGGAGTCCCGCAGGATTCTGTTTTGTTTCTTCTCCTGTTCAGTGTGTATATGTGGTCTCTTGGCGAGGTGGTCAGGAGGTTTGGCGTGCGGTGTCATCAGTATGCTGATGACACCCAGCTTTACCTTTCCTTTTCATCAGACCCAGGCCCAGCAATGTCTGTGCTTACCAGGTGTCTGACAGGGGGATTGGATGAGGGCAAATCGACTAAAGTTGAATCCCGATAAGACAGAGGTGATGCTGGTGAGTAAGGCAGTGGGGGTGACGGCCCTCATCATTGATGGGGTCTGCCATCCGCTGGTTCCCCAGGTATGGAGTTTGAGGGTGCTCCTTGACTCTCAGCTCTGCCTGGATGCTCAGGTGGAGGCTACGGCAAGGAATGCCTTTCGCCAATTACATCTGGTGTGTCGGCTTCGGCCATATGTTTTGGACTCTGACCTGGCCACTGTCGTCCATGCTTTCATCACCTGTAGGCTAGACTACTGTAACGCGCTCTATGTGGGGCTACCCATGGTGATGGTTCCGAGACTGCAGCTGGTGCAGAATGTGGCGGCCCGTCTCCTGGTGGGACTGGGCCGCGGGGAACATATTATACCAGTTCTTCGGTCTCTGCACTGGCTGCCTATAGTCTTCTGTGCCGGATTCAAGGTGTTGGTGCTTGCCTATAAAGCCCTAAATGGCCTGACCTATTTGTGGGGCCGCCTCACCCCCCGGGGTCCTGGATCGGCCCCTGCGGTCATCGGGGGGTGCTCTCTTTAAGGTCCCCTGAGTCTGCCGGGAGACCACGATAGAGAGGGCCTTCTCGGTGGCTGCTCCACAGCTGTGGAACTCCCTTCCGGTGGAGGCCCATTTGGCCGTGGATATCCCCTCTTTTCGATGCTGTTGTAAAATGTGGCTTTTCCACCTGACTTTGGATGGGGAGGGTGGGGGGAATGGGTTAGGGATATTTTAATTCCTCCTTGTTTTGAGTGTTTTAAGTGTTCTTATTGTTGACTGTAAGCTGCCCAGAGCTGCCTGTGGCAGGATGGGCAGGGTAAACATTTCTTAAATAAATAAAATATAAATGGTTCGAGCCCCACATATCTGAGAAACTGCCTGTCCTTCCATGTCTCATTGCAGTCCCTACAATTGGTCAGGAGCGCCTCCCTCTGGGTACTGTCTGCTATTCTTGTTCGTACAACAAGGGCTCACAGGGAGGCATTTTTGGTTGCTGCCCCGATGCTATGGAACTCTTTTCCTCTGGAGATTTGTTTGAGCCCAATCCTGGGTGTCTTTTGGAGGCAGTGTAAGACCTTTCTGTTCATAAAGGCGCTTGGTGGGCAGGGATAGGGGATTGGGTGTTTGGAAGGTGGGTTGGGGTAGGGTTGTGTGTGGGGGGGTGGTATTGATGGATTTTTGTAGAGGGTTGGGGGAGGTTTGGGAGGGAGGTTTGGGCGTTTGGTTTTGTATTTTATCACTCTTACGGATTGTTTTTATAAAAGAGGAGTCCTACATTTTTATATCTGTTGTAAGTCACCCTGAGCCTTTTTAGGGAAGGGTGGGATAAAAATGTAAATAAAATATATAAGGACATTTTGTGACTATGTTACTTTCTCCCTTGTCTTTCTTAGATTGTAAGCTCTTCAGGGAACCCGTCTCTGATGCTTGTATGGTGCCAGGTACATTGCTGGTGCTATATAAGTATTAACATGCACCATAAATATCACTGATACATGGTTATTATTTTTTCCTTCTAAATTTTTTTTGTGATAAGTTGTGCATATAAAGTCCTTTGTGGCCATACTTCAGAATTGCTGAATTAAAGTGTTCATATGTATGAGCCCTTCTGACCAATAGACAGCAAGCATTTAAATGAAGTGGGAGAGGAAGTAGTGTGGGTTCAGCTGCTGATATCACAATTAGTACAGCTCACAGTGACCCGATTTGTGTGTGTGTCTGGGGCAGTGTCAGTGGAACAGGTTTTTGTTAGCCCAAGGGATCCCAATAGTGGGATTAACGGGGTATATCGGCAGCCAGCATGAGAGGGGGGAGCAGTTACTTCTTGGGAAAGGAATAGTAGCCTTGTGGAGTGAGGGAAAGAGGTCTGGGACCAGTGAAGGAGAGGAGGGAGGGAAAATATCTTGGTCCACTAATGCCTTTCTGCCTGTAAAACGTCACTGGTATCTTGCTAGATGGACAGAAGATCTTTAAAACAGCAATTTCTTAAGTAAATGTTTTTCTAGGCTAAGGTATACTTGGGCTTTTGAGTGAATGATGAGCGAAGTGTTTGCTCCAAACCAGTAGATACTTGCTTTGTGTCCTTTATACCTTTCTCTTTGAGTTGAGAAAAGAGATGCAAATCCTTCATGTAGTGGAGTAGAGACCAACCTTAAACACATACTCCTTTGTGGGAAGAGACTGGAATCTTCCTCACCCTAGCCAAGAAGGGTGAGTTCTCCCATTTATTTGTTCTTGCATTTTCTAAAAGTTCAATCTGAACTGCATGGGATGATACCTTGTTTAGAGAGAGAGGTGACTTCCCCATCAGCATTTCAAAAAACACTCTTGAAATCCCATTCATTTAAAATAAAACTTGATTTTGTTCTGCTTACAGTGTGAGGCTTATCAGTACATTCATGTGAAACTAGGCAGAGGTGGAGGCAGCGGGGGTTGGCATTAATTGCACTGTGGTGGCTTCCCTTGTTGGGCAGTGGGGAAGGTGTCTGAATTGCACCCTTTGAGATGTATATCTCCCCTTCTGAGGCATAAATTCTTGAATTGAAGCCTCCTAGCATGGCTAAGCTTCTATCTGGTCCTGCAGTGAAGTCATAATACTGAATTTTTGATAACTGCTATAAACCTTGGTGACACTGATGTCAAGCATAGGATTGTTTCTATTGAAACAGCTGACAGCAATTCAGCATTGACATCAGCGTAAGATCTTTTGGTAGGGAAAGTGCAGGGAGTACTTGGAAGAACAGATTCCTAAAGGAAGGAATGGAATATAGTAAACCACATATATATTGGTATATACTGTAATAGTGTTTATATTGCTTAGTATATGTAACCAGTATATTCCTTAGTCATTAGTGTATTGTGGGCTCTCCCTGTTTAGGCATGCCTGGGTACAAGAACTATTATCCTCTGACAGTGTGCCCTCAACTCCCACAAGATTCATGAGCTACGACTTTTGAAAGTAGAGGCTTGAACCATCTTCCTGTGTATTTGGAGAGTGGCTTTCTACCAGTGGCATGTGTGAGACTAAAACTTCTTCAGTGTACTTCTTTGCTAGCCAGGCGGTTTGTACCCAGTGGGCCCATGTGTATTTTGTCGTCCTTAAATTAAGCTGCAACCAAGGTTCTGTGAAGCTGAGGAGTGGTGGTGCAGTTGGAGGCAGATTTGCAGGTTGGGAGTTGAAGATGGTGGAGATACATGGATGCAACTTGCCTGTAGACCCCTTACTCTCTAATGTGGAAAGGAAACAAGCTGCTGCTGTTCCTAGGTCTAGGAACACTGCTGCATCTGTTTCCTCCCAAGTGAGACACTAGGGTGGTGAAGCTGAGCGAAGGCTCTGCAGAGGTTGGGTTGGGTCGGGTCGGGTCTGTGGCAGGTGAAGGGACTGTCTAGGGGTTGGGGATTGGAGTGTGTGTTCAAGCCAGGGTCATGGGACTGACTTGTCCCTGCTGTGCACTCTGCACCCTAGTCTGCCTGCTTCCTGCCAGAGACTTTCTGGGCATACACAGCCCCATCAGCTTTGTTCTTCTGCAATGTGATAGCCACATTTTGTGTCCCCACCGGGTTATGACTAGAGATGTGAAGGCCTGGAAAAAAACGGGTTTTTCCATTTTTTCCCCCAAGGCCTTTTTTTTTTTTCCTTCCCTGAAAAACTGAAAATATTTGAAAAAATTAAAAAAAACCTCATGAAACTGGTCTCTGTCTGGAAATACTCACACCAAATCAAGAAATAAACGAACATGTGAAAGAGTAGAGAAGCTTGTCTCAATCCAGGCAAACCTTCAGTTTTCAAAATTCCACCATGAAGATAATAAAAATGAAGGATCAGAAGAATCAACAACCGCCGGTAGTGATAGCTCAGAAAATGAGACTGATGAGACAAAGTTTCATGTGGTAAAATTTGTGTTCAATGAGCCTTGGGTTGTTGTTGTTGTTATTATTATTATTATTATTATTATTAAACATTTATAAAGCGCCAGTTGCAACCTGGCGCTGTACAGAACATACAATCAGATGCGGTCCCTGCCTGTGGCTTACAATCTAAAAGACAAGGAGGGGGAGACAGGGAGAGGGGACAGTGGGAGAGACATGGGAGAAGACAAACAAACATTCAGGCGGATGCGAAGTCTCAGGTGCGTGTACTTGGCTTGGTTACAAGGTGGTCGGTAGCAGCAGTCAGCAGAGGAGGGCTGACAGTAAGAGCAAGGGGAAAGACTAGAGGGCATTGGGAAAGGCAGCATGGAAAAGGTGGGTCTTGAGGAGGGATTTGAAGGAGCGGAGGGAGGAGGCAAGGCGGATGTCGGCAGGGAGGGAGTTCCAGGCATGCGGGGCAGCGAGGGAGAAGGGACGAAGGCGGTTGGGCGAGCAGGAGAAACGAGGGAGAGCGAGGGAGGGGACAGAGGAAGAGCGGAGAGCGCGCGCAGGAGTGCGTAGGGCGATTAGGTCCGAGAGGTAAGGGGGAGCTTGGTCATGGAGCGATTTGAACGTGAAAACCAGGAGTTTGAACAGGATACGTTCAGGGAGGGTTCTTCCCTCCCACCCCCTCAGCTCGTTTCCTAAAAACTAGTGCTTTCTGTATCTGCTTGACACCATGGAGGAGACTTAAGGGTAGCTTCAGATGTTACAAGACAACGGTCAACTACAGTGAATCCCCCTGTGGTGGCCGTTTGTCCCGTAACAATACCTGGTGGGAATCAAAATAATCATGATTCCAGAGGTGAGGCCGGCCTCACCTCCGGAATTGTGGTTAGATTGGCCATGATCCGGGACGGGGCTGGCAATGGCCACACTGAACGTCTGGCTGCCAGCCCCATCTGGAAATCCAGACCCAACCATAGGATGGGATCGGGCGCATGGGGCTGGATTGGCCGCTGCGCCCGCCCGTCTCCCGGGGGACGGGGCTTTGTGGCCACACATCGCGCCACGCAGCCCCGTCCCTTCCCCAATCCCCAGTGAGAATCAGGCCAGCACGTCTAAAGGACAGCCAGCCTGATTCCTGAGGTGCGTGATTCAGCGTGGCGGGCCAGATTCAATAATAAATTTGTCTTACTATTATGTTGATGGTTCCTTCTATTTTCAACTTTAATTTTTGCCTGCTTCTCATATACTGGCAAAACCTAAGAGATGCTAGAGTTCAGCAGCTTGTATTTGTAACAAAAATTAAAAACATTTAAAAGTAAAAATTAGTAAATTTGTCATTATTGTCTGAATAAGCTATACTTTTAAATTTAATAAATATACCAAACATCATGATTTTATGAGCAAACAAAGTTATTATACACAATACATTTCTTAAGGTAGCAAAGTGAATTTAGATCTGTGCTAAGAAAATAAGTTTTGCATATATTTCAATTTCCCCCCAAATTTCCACTTTTTTCCAGAAAAAAAACAGAAAAATGGTTTTTTCCCCATGGCTTCAACATTTCTGGAAATTTTACATCTCTAGTTATGCCCCATAGCTTGGGGAAAACAGGGACTCGATGGGGAAAATGATGTAAGTGAACACAGATTCAGACTGACTTTGACGTTGAATTAGGGGCAGTAGGGGAAGAGCGCGAGGTGACGGAAGTCCCGTCTGGTCCAGCTTTGTGGGGGGAGTTTCAGGAAGTGACGCCGGCTGATGTGGTGGATGTTTTGGGGTCTGTGAGGGCCACCTGTTGCTAACTTGATCCATGCCCGTCCTGGCTGGTGAAAGCCTCCAGGGGGACGGTGCTGGCGAGGGTAGTGAACGCGTCCTTCAGCAGGGGAGGCTGTTGCCTTGCCTCAAGGAGACTGTGGTGCGCCCCCTGCTGAAGAAATCATCTTTGGACGTGGACGCACTCGCCAGTTACCGGCCTGTCTCTAACCTTCCCTTTTTAGGGAAGGTTATTGAGCGGGCGGTGGCGCTCCAGCTGCATCTGGATAGCATCGGTTTCCTAGACCATTTTCAATTGGGGTTCTGTCCCGGCTATGGCACTGAGACGGCATTGGTGGTCTTGGTAGACGACCTCCACCGGGAGATGGACGCAGGATGTTCAACATTTCTCATCCTGCTAGATCACTCGGCCGCCTTTGGTACTGTGGACCATGGGCTGCTATTGAGACGGCTGCGTGACCTAGGGGGTCTGGACGGGACTGTTCTTTTATGGTTGCGTTCATTCCTCTCGGGGAGAAGCCAGTGGGTGGTGTTGGGGGATGAGACATCGCACCCCCGCGCCTTTTCATGCAGCGTTCCGCAGGGCTCTATTCTGTCTCCATTATTATTTAATGTATATATGCAGCCCTTGGGGGAGGTCGTGAGGGTTCGGGGTGCGGTGTCACCAGTATGCTGATGATACTCAGCTGTACCTCTCTCTTTCAACTGACCCAGACCCTGCTGTCTTGTTGCTATCCCAACGTTTGGAGGCCGTGGCAGAATGGATGCAGCAGAGCAGACTGAAGCTCAACCCTGATAAGACGGAGGTGATGTTGGTGGGGAGAGCGAGGGAGGTAGTGGCCCCTCTGGTTGGGGTGGGTGGGTTTGCCCTCCTATAGCTCAGCAGGTCCAGAGTCTGGGGGTGATACTGGACGCAGACCTCCGCCTGGAGCGGCAGGTGGAGGCAGTTGCTAAGGCTGCCTTCCGCCAGTTGTATCTGGTGCGTAGGCTCCGTCTGTTCGTCTCCGGCCCAGACCTGGCCTCCCTCATCCATGCCTTCGTCACCTCGAGGCTGGACTACTGCAACGCGCTCTACGTGGGGCTTCCCTTGTTTCTGGTTCGGAGGCTGCAGCTAGTGCAGAATGCGGCGGCTCGTCTCCTTACAGGGATGGGCGGTCGGGAGCATATTACACCTGTGCTCCGAGTTCTGCACTGGTTGCCGATAGCGTGCCGAGCCAGGTTCAAGGTTTTGGTGGTGTTCTATAAAGCCCTTCACGGTCTGGACCCCTCATACCTCAGGGACCGCCTCGCCCTCTGTGCCCCAGAACGGCTCCTTCGGTCCGCCGGGGGTGCCTTCTTGGAGGTCCCCCGTGTTAAGCGGGGGCCCACAATGGAGAGGGCATTCTCGGTGGCCGCGCTGTGCCTTTGGAACTCCCTTCCGGAGGAAGCTTGCCTGGCCCCCAGCCTGTTGACATTCCGGCGAAGTTGTAAAACCTGGCTGTTCGCCCAGGCCTTTGGGGAGGGTGGGGTAAGGGTTTTTTTTAGTTCCCCCAACTGATTTATTATTTATAATGTACTATTGTTTGATAAAGGCCCTGAGCCCTGTTTTAATAATTTATATTATGGATGATTTTAAATTGTATTTTATTGTATTATATTTTATTGTTGGAAGCCGCCGGGGCTGCTCGCCGGAGGGGCGGGGTATAAATTTATTAAATAAATAATAAATAAATATTTCTGGTTATAATCTTAAACAGAACTGCAGTCATTAGAGGAATCTTGAGATGGTGTTTTTTTTTTTTATATGACTTAATTTTTTGAAGTTAATTTGTTAGTTTCATTTCATACAAGTATTTCACTACCAGTTCCCTGATGAGTATATAGGAGAATGAACTTCTATTTTAAATAAATTACTCCTGCCCAAATACAGAATCTATCTCTGTCTCCATTGGGAAAAGTTAAGATTTTGAGACTGGCTGATACGAGTGCATCCTTAAATTGGAGTTTCCTGAGTGTCTTCCTCTGACATTACTGAAAGTATATGCTCAAATGAAGATTCTGCAATTGTAGCTTTGCCTTACAAATTCTTGTGCTGGAATTTGCTCAATTTCTAACTATGTTCTGATTGAAAATTCTCTCCAATTCCAGAGTCCCGTCCCATCCCACTCTTGCAGGTCTCAAACTCTGCATGGAAGGATCTCATCTTAGGCATCTAGTGACATCTGCAAGGAACAATGAATGGTTCTGAATGCCATGTCATTTTACTGGAGAGTCTTAGGTTTGTGGGACCAAGTCCCCACCTCCACAGAGACTTTGATCCTCAAAACACTCATGCAAACCACGTTCGCTTGCACAGGGGGAGTGCCTTAAAGATTGGGTTGCAAATCAGCAAGTCACCAGTCAATGGTATTGGATGTGTAGCATGTTGTTCATAAACATCAATCGGTTGCCTTTAGACAATCTCATCCAGGCTTACTGAAGAGCTGGAGGCCGCCTTTACCGTCCTTGGGATCTGCCAGACATGTTAGTGTTACGGAGTTGCAGTCATGCTTTCTTACGCCTTCCCTACTGCGCTGCCATATTAAGTGACATGCCAAGCTCATTCCATGTACCTGTGCAAATGCACAAATAACATCCTTAGGAAGCCTATTACACAAGAACTCTGGAGCAAATGCTTGGGGTATAGTAAAGAGAACAAAAAAAATGTTCTGCCTCTGTCCAGCATTTAAAGGTAACTTAAAACTGTTACGCCTTTAATTTAGTAAGCATTGGGCCTATACACTAATTTCCATTAGGCTAGTCCAATAATCTGAATTTTCACTTCTTTGTATCTACAAAAAGTGATTAAAAATACTTTCAGACTTTTCAGGTGTCTTAATGCAGGAATTCCTTCTCCAATTCACTTTGAATCTAGTAGGTTAGGATTATGAATGTGGACATTTTTTCCCAATGTTAATGTCTTCTAGGGACTTGAAGTGGGGGGAATGGAATTTAAACACTGTTACCAACTTTCTTTTCAAACCCTTGGTTCTGTAGAAAAGGATCTTCTAGCTTGTACATCAGCTCTACAAAATGTATGCATCTTTTTGATTCACACTAGAATCTGATTAATTCCACCCCAGAACTTAAGTATAGCATGTGTACTTGATTACATAATAATAATAGGCTGTTCTGATTTAATAGTGCAGACGTTCAGTTAAATATCCAGTCTTTATTTACTTAGTTTTTAAATGAAGGTTTGTATAGTTAAAGGGGGACATGTTCTCTCAGATGACAAGGGAATCCAAAATGTAAAAGCAAGGATATAATTTTTTTGTGGAATACTTTATTGGGGTACATATTATTGTTCCACCTGTGGGATTTGGTGGTGGTTAGATGGCTATCTACATTACTGGGGTATAATCTTTCTTGTTTGCTTTTGGCACTGACACATTAGCTTGTATGAAAACAGTCTTCACTTACCAAAACACGCTTGTTTCCAATGTTTTTCCTTTCTCCCTCATCTTCCATCTCGTTTTTGATCTCCTATTAAGAATAACTAGTGTTTAGATGCAGTCCTTCCTGATCCCAATGTCTGTTGTCTTGGAAGGATTTAAATACCATTCTATTGGTTCAGTACTACACACCCATGACCTTAAATAGCCCCCGCCTTTTTGTTGACATATGAACACCAGTATAGCTGTGAGCATAGCTGCTACAATTAATGGTTTCTGTAAGACTTCAGTAAACATGCAATGAAACTGTTCGATTTCTATCTCTGAAAGTGGGATAGAATAATTCAGCCAAGAGGGTAAACCTTAAGTGTTGTTGCTTATATCCTATATATAACTAGTTGCTTATTACCTAGAGCGTGGAGGTATAATCAGGGCCAAATGTGGATCCGCGATTGGCAGGTTTCCCACAGTCTCCCTCGCCGCCCCCCATGGAATCTCTTGCACTGCTTCTCCCAGCGCAGAATTTCCAGCCTATGCTAGGGAGATGCAGGGCAGGAGATTCCACAGGGGGAGGGGGATGAATTCAACCCTCGGGGCTTTCCCTCCTCTCTTCCCTCAAGCTGCTTTGGGTGGGAATTAAAAAAAATCCACAGGACAGTCGGGCCCTGGGTATATAATAGCTTGGCAGAGTCTGAGTTCTGTATTTTCAGTATTGCTGTGCAGCTACAAACAGTGTTGCCACCTGATTGATTAGCCATGTCATAAATCAGCACTTCCACATGCATGTTTAATCATGGCTACCAAAGAAGATATTTATTAGCTGCCCTTAGTAGCTCTCACAGAATAATCTAAAAATAGCACAGTGACAGGCTGCTAGATCATTGCAGTGGTGTAGAGGATTGTATTAGCAGCTGGTCTGGCACTTAAGGGCTGAGCCGATCTTGCACATACTTTTAATTTAAAAAAAAAAAAATGTTACTGCATTTTGACTTCACTTCTTCAGCCTTGGATAGAGGAATAGTCATTGCTAGTTTGAGTTAATCAGCCATCAGGATCTGCTCAATGTATCTCTGGTTATAGGGAGAGTTGGCCAGAGGCTCACCCTTAAGATTTTGGATACCTCCAGGACATAATTAATTTTGAAGGTCAAATTCTGATAATTTAATTTGACATTGGGCTTGCCTTCTGTTTTTACTTCTGAAGCGTTCACCTGAACAGAATGCTAACCTAACGTTATTTAGGAGTTAGGAAGAGATGTTTGTACTCTTGAAAAATCAGGAGTACATGCTTCCCTTTAGTTTGTATTTAGAAGTAACTGTTCCTGTGAAGGCTTATCAATGTGTGGTGACCATGTTTCATCTCGCCCTCTTCCCAAATACCTTCTCTCCCCCCCCCCCCAGTTTGAGAAGCAGTTTCCTAGCCCATCTCCTCCTCAGAGCTGCTTCCTGCCGTGCCAGTCCCACTCTTCTCTCGAGGCAGTCTCTGAGAGGCCGGTCCCCCAACATTTTGATCTACTAGTGACGAGCTTGTGTGATTGGCCAGTGGATCACAATTGACCTCTTGGCCACCTTTGCCTTAAAACTAATACTGCTCAGCAAGGCAGCTGCAGCTTTTATCTTTAAACCACTGTTATCCTAAAAAAAAAAAAAAATCCTACACAAGCACTCCTGACAAACCAGGGATACATATCCTTGACGGAATCAGTGGATGATCCCCCAGAGCAGTCTCATTTAGTGTTAATAAACTTGAACGAAAAATGGAGGACACCTCTTTCCTGACACAAAGATGGGAGGAATTACAAATGCTTTCAAGGGCAAGATCCGAGTGATCTTGATATAATTGGTTTGAGAGTACGAAGATCATTATTAACACAGACATAAGCAACATACTTCAAATCAAAAATCAAATATACATCTCCAAGTTGGAGGGCATCTGGCTGGCAGTAATGCTGCAGGGAAGGATCATCAAGTTAGTGGGTCATAAATTGAGTCAATAGTTCTTTGCAAAAAAAATAATGTAAATTTAGGAGGTATTAATAGAAGTGTTGTAAACATGATATTATATGTAATAGCTCTGCACTACCTGGTACTAGTTAAGTCTCAGCTGGTGGGCCTCACACTTTAACGTATGCAATCTGGAGGGCAGGGTACAGAGGCAAAGGACAAATGGTGTAGAAAGTAAGACTTACAGGGAAGAGTTTAACGAGCTGGATGTGTAATCTTGGAAAAAAGATTGAGGGAAATGTAATTGTTCAAATATTAAAAGGGTTATTTAAGAGGATAGAGACCTGTTTCTCTAACCACAGGCAGGATGGCAAGAGGTAATCTTCAGTTGCAAGAACGCAGGTTTCATACACTAGGGAAACTTTCTACCTGTAAGAATAGCAAAGTAGTGAAACAAATTACCAAGATATCCATCATTTGAAACTTTTTAAAAATAGGTTAGATAATATCAGATGGATTTCTGTGTGAGAGAACTGCACTTGATGACCCTCTCAGCACTGTGATTCTCAAAGATACTCTAAGGACTACATAGACCTTAAAGCTGTGCTGTTAAGCATCAAGACATGCCTTTCTGGTAAAACAGATGTAACAGAAGCTTACTTATAAACCATTGATGTTCAATGCCTAACTCTCAGGCTGAATCAAGCTGGCAAACTTTCTGCATAGATTACCCCTGTAGTCAACTGGCCTTGATAGTCTTTTGCTGGTTCTGTGGGAAAACTCAGTCGGTGGTATTATTAGCATTTATATAGCGCCAGCGATGTACCTGGCGCTTACAAAGAATAAGAATATCCTACACTTTAATGAAAACTAAAATCTGGTTTTGCTTGAAGATGTTGGCAGGTATGAATGATTGTTTTGGTCATCATAGTACAGTCAGGGCAAATTCACATGATACAGTTGTGGGAAGGAACATTTTGTGAGCACTCTCCCTTGAAGGTAGCCTACAAGTATATTGAAGACAAACCTTTACCTCCGGATCAAGGACATTTCCAGGGATATTTTTTTACCTGGTAAGTGCCAGTGTTAATAGGCAAGGTAGAGAACCTCCTTTTATCTTGGTTCATCTGTCTCTTGTGAACATGCCCTCAGATTCTGCATCATCTCCGTTTAATTTTTTAAAAAAAAAAATCAGTCCTAAAAGGCATGAGCTTCACTGAAGTGTGGACTCAAAATGCCTGTTAGGACAATGTTAACTACTAAGCATTTTAGTGGTGAAATAGGGAAATGCATTAAGTGAAGCCCATAGGGGTAGAAATTTGGATTTACCATAAGGGATAAACTACCAACAAGTGGAGAGGAACAGAAAAGATGGGTGGTGGATGGGAAATGAGTTGATGGTTTTAAAGGTGAGACTTTTCCTCACAAATTGATCATGAATGCATCAAATGGCAAAAAAATTGACTTGCCTTGTAAATAGACAGTTTTAACATAGCCTGTGTTTTTTGTTTTTTTAAAAAAACTGTTTTTCCTTCAAAACAGGTTGAGTCATTTATTTTGGACCAAGAAGATCTGGATAACCCAGTGCTTAAAACGACATCTGAGTTATTCTTATCAAGTGCTGCAGAGGGAGCAGACTTAAGGACTGTAGATCCAGAAACGCAAGCAAGACTGGAAGCCTTGCTCGAAGCAGCAGGTATGCTTTTTACAGTATTTTGGGAGCTTTAATTTTTCTTGCACAAATTTGCAGTCATCTTGGCCGTGTGGAACACTGACTACAGGCAGTGTTTTGTATTTGGTGGTAGTAGTAAATAAAAGTATATAGTTCTCTTTGAGAGGATCTTCTTCACTTAGAAGCTATGAAGACGATTAAGTGAAGCAAAAGGCAACAGTCGTTGTCTTGCTTGAGAGATACAAGTACAGCCAGGCGTGTGAAAAGGGCTCTGGTTCACTAAGCTATTTTCTCTTCATTTATAATGATCTGAAATCCACAGCTGATTATTTCAAAGGATCTACAGATGAAGTGTTTGTGCTGTGATCTAGCTATACAGTACAGCAGTAACCTTGTAAATCAGTCCTTGAGTATCGGCAAAATATTCTCCATTATCTGCAAAATATCCTCCATTTTCTCATACCAAAGACTTCCTGGTCAAGCTCGGTATCAGAATTGCTTTTGAGTGTTAGTTGACACACTGGGTGGATTAGGACCAGAATGTAGGTTTTAATAGTTTTTTAAAAATAAAAATAAAAATCCTAAATATCAGTAGGACCCTATTCTTTACATTAATTACATGTCCGTGAAAACAGTTATTGATTGGGTTTAAATATTCCCCTTCGATATTTGCAACCAAAATATTATGCAGGTGACAAATAGGAGAGAAAGCAACTAGTATAATTATGCTAAATATATTAATGCAGAAAACCTGAAATTGCTCTAGTTACGTTATCTGAACTATATAGAAAATATATGCTGAAATGATGATGTAAAGAAAATGTTACCGCTTTCAACACACTGGTGGCTTAGTGAATGCTAGACATTTTAAGATAGCTAGTAACCTACATCAAAAGGTACAGGTCTGGGTTTCTCAACCTCTTTCCAGTGACAAGCACTGGAGTGACCGAGGTGATGGGCTGGGACAGCTGCATAATGTTTGCATAAATATGCACAAATTCAGTCGCTCTTCTGCAATCTAACTCCATTAAAAAGAAATTGAAAATTCACCAATTTCCTACTCCAATTTAATTCTGCTTCAATTCAGTTCAGTTCACTTGCTGCAGAGGTTTAGTTGCAGATGGCTGCTCCTCATGTCAGAGTCACATTGTGGAAGGAGGCTTTATCTACTCCATGCTTTCCCAGCATGGTCACAGAAATGCCAGCAATATCAGCCCTAGATGGGCCCAGCTGGCGTAGGCAAGCCCAGTGCAGGCTCTGCTCCCCCAGCACAGGGTGGCGGGGGCAGCAACAATAGTGGATAGGTCTGCTGGAGGGGCAGAAGTTGAAGCTATCTCAGGCAGGCTCAGGGCAGGCTCCAGGCTTCACTCCCCTAGCAATGTGGGAGCAAAGACTTGGGTGTGTTCTGGTTGGGGCAGGCAGGCTCCAAGCCCAGTGGTGGAGCATCAGTAGGACAGCAGTGGTATAAGGTGAGCTCCAGCCGTGGCAGGCTCTGCTAGCGTGACAGTCAGCAGTGAAGCAGCAGAGGCTGCAATGTTGGCAGGCAATGCTATGCCTCCGGGACTCCAGCTCAGCAGGGACACAGCACCGGTAGCTCTCGCTCCCCAATGGTCACTTGCTGCGTGGGAAAGGAAGTCTTGCCTTTTCACCCTGTCCCTTTGCTACTTGAAGTGGCAGAGATGGGGTGAAGGGATGGAGCTTGCTTTCATAGGAGAGAGCCACTGGGGCACCATAGCAGCTGCCTTGTTTAGCTAACCTGGGAGCTGCTGCAAATTCGCAATCCAGCAGGGGCATAATTACAGGGGAGATGGGCAGGGTATACATCCCCTGAACTTCAGTTAAGAGCAGGGAGATACGAATGCTCAAATCTTCCCTCCCTCAGAAATGGACCTTCTAGGGTTTGGTGCGTTCACCCAGGTGTCAGTGACAGGAATGTACCATGGGGCAGGGGTAAGGGGGAAGAGAGGTATTTGGAAAAAATACAGTTCACTAATGGGCTAATTGATTGATTTAATTCCCCAAACAAAAGGTTTGGGGCATGGAGATACTGTCTCCCTGTGACTTCAGAGAGGAGGAGGAAGCACCCTTGGGGCAGACCTGGGTCCTTTGCTGAGAGAGGGAAAAATTCCCTTTATTAACAAGATGACATTAAGGGCAATCCTCCACCCACTGAAGCTAGTAGCCCATTGATTTTAATGGATGAAGAGGGAAACTTAAAGGAGCAGTTGCAAGAATTAAATGTCTACAGGCAGCGTGGTGACTATTTAAAAACACCATCTTGAAAGCTCAGATTAAATGTATTCCACAAATTAAGAAAGGTAGGAAGAGGACAAAACGTCTGCCTGTGTGGCTAAATGGTGAGGTGAAGGAGGCTATTGGAGCCAAAAGGACATCCTTTAAAAAATGGAAAGAGCATCCCAATGAGGTAAATAGGGAAGAGCCTAAGCGTTGCCAAAGTAGATGTAAAAAGTTAATAAGGCAGGCCAAAAAGGAATTTGAGGAGCAACTTGCTAAATATGCTAAAACTAATAACTTGTTCAAGTTCATTAAAAGCAGGAAGCCTGCTAGAGAGTCAGTTGGGCCGTTAGACCACGTGCAGCCCCTCCTCTCCTCATTAGCTCCCCCTTCCTGAACGAATCCTGCACAAGCTCCTAGTCTTCACCTATAAAGCTCTTCACAACCTTGCTCCCCACCCCCTCTCTGCCCTAACTTCCCTCTGTACTCCAGTCCGTGTTCTCCGCTCCTCCTCTGTCCCCTCTCTCAGCCTCCCCTGCTCCCCTTACCGCCTTTGTCCCTTCTCCCTAGCTTCCCACCACACCTGGAACTCCCTCCCTGCCCACATCTGCCTCGCCCCCTCCCTTCGTACCTTCAAATCCCTCAAGACCCACCTCTTCCGCTCTGCTCTCCCCGACTCCTCACTCCCCACACCTAACTCCTGCTGATACCCTCCATCCAGTAGAATCTGTTACCTGAGGTCTGTGTACTCATAGCCTCACCACATGGACCAACCAGCCATCATTCTTGATGTAGCCAACCGTGTGCACCTGAGACCTCGCATCTTCGTGAAAGTTACAGTCCTACTCTCGCTCTGTTCCCCTTCCTTCGTCCCCTCCCCGTCTCTCAGATTGTAAGCCCTAGGTCAGGGAATGTGTCTATTCAATTTGTAAAGCACCAGGTACATTGCTTGTGTTATATAAATGCATGATAATAATAATAATAATGCCCAGGGGCTGAAAGGGGTGCTTAGGGAGGAAAAGGAGATTGCAGAGAAGCTTAAGGAGTTCTTTGCTTCAGTCTTCACTGCAGAGGTTGTTGGGGAGATACCCATGCCTGAACCTTACTTTGTAAGTGATGAATTGGAAGAGCTGTTGCAAATCAGCGTGACTCGGGAGTTGGTCCAAGAGCAAATTGACAAACTAAACACTAACAAATCACCAGGACTAGATGGTATTCACCCAGTGTTCTGAAGAAACTCAAATATGAAATTGCAGACCTACTGTTAGTATGTTTTAACCTATCGCTAAAATCTGCCACTGTACCTGAGGACTAGAGGGTGTCCGATGTAAGCCTGATATTTAAAAAGGGATCCAGAAGTGATCCTGGAAACTACAGACCAGTAAACCTGATGTCTGTGCCAGTCAAAATGGTGGAAACTATTATTGACAGAATCGCTGGGCAAGTTGATAAACATGACTTAATAGGGAAGAGTCAACATGGATTTAGCAAAGGGAAGTCATGCCTCACTAACCTGTTGGAGTTCTTTGAGGGTGTAAAGAAGCATGTGGATAAGGGAGACCCATTAGATATAGTGTACCTGGATTTCCAGAAAGCATTTGATAAGGTCCCACATAAGACTCTTGAGAAAATTTAAGTGTCATGGGATAGGAGGTAGTGTCTTACTGTGGATTAGTAACTGGTTAAAGATAGGAAGCAAAGAGTAGGATTGAATGGTCAGTTTTCACAATGGAGAGATGTAAAAAGTGGTGTGCCTCAGGGATCTGTATTGTGACCAGTGCTGTTTAATGTATTCATTAATGATCTGGAAAAGGATATTAAGAGTGAGGTGATCAGATCTGCAGGTGACACCAAGTTGTTCACGGTAGTTAAAACATGAGCAGACTGTGAGGAATTGCAACAGGATCTTACGAGACTGGGTGCCTGGGCATCTAAATGGCAGACGAGATTTAATGTGGACAAGTGAAAAGTGATGCACATAGGGGAAAATAACCCAGACTATGAGTACACAATGCTGGGTACTAAGCTAGGAGTTACCACTCAGGAAAAGGATCTGGGAGTGATTGTGGACTATACATTGAAATTCTCAGTCCAATGTGCAGCAGCAGTCAAAAAAGCAAACAATGTTAGGAATTATTTGCAAAGGGATAGAGAATAAAACTGAGGATGTAAAGGTAAACATCAATTTTATTGATTCAGCCAATGCCATATCAATATTAATACCAAAATCACATAAAAACAAAATAAAACATTGTTCATAAAAACAACAAAAATAAAATCGGAACAAAAATAATCTGAAGAGAAGTCATAACAAATCCCTCAATCTAAGGTTTTTAATGCCTTGCTCTTCCCGGAGCTTGCTGGCGGCAGCAGCTGGGCCCCTGAATTTAGCACCCAAATCTTCTCGAAACTTATTGAAGACAGTAGTTTGACCCCCATCCATCTCCTTATCCATCTCAGGGCACAATGATGACAGCTTGACTCCTAAATTAACTGGTTAATCACTATTCTGTTAATGAATTGGATAAGGAGTTTAGCTGCACTCGCAGCAAAGGAAGCTACTGCCAGTGTAGCCTTCTCATCCACATCACTCAACAAATATATAAATTGTTTCTGCATAGACCAACCCCTATTAACATTTAAGGCTCTGAATTGTTTCTCCCTAATTTAATTAATTATAAATAGAAAAAACCAGTAGATAATGTGGAAGGTCTGACCCTTACCACACACACACTGACTGAATAGTCCATCCCCCTGTACCGTCATTGAAGTACCTCCGTATCCATTACCTGAATTCTCAGGTGTGTAAAGGCAATTCTCTGTCTTGGAATCGGCAACAGAGAGAAGTAACTAGATCCAGCGGGCCCCGGGACCCAGTGTTTGTACCATGGAGCAAAACTAAGAGAGTCCAATGAGCCCTATCTTCCTGAAGTTCTGTGTCAGTCACTCTCTGCTTAATCATCCTTACAGCACTCATAAGGGGAAGTGAACAGAAAATCCAAGTGATCGAATTCCCTTATACACATGCCCCCACCAAAGATCTTTTGAATGAGTCTTATAATTCCTAATAGTAATTAACTGATTACTTGTAATTATTTGTATAATGCATGTATACAAATCAATGGTGCGACCACACCTGGAATATTGTGTGCAGTTCTGGTCGCCCCATCTCAAAAGAAGACATAGCTGAGCTAGAAAAGGTACAGAGAAGGGCAACGAGAATGGTAAAGCGTATGGAATGGCTTCCTTACAAAGAGAGGCTTGACAAGCTGGGTCTCTTCAGTTTAGAGAAGAGAAGACAGAGGGGACATGATAGAGGTTTATAAAATCTTGAGTGGTGTGGAACGAGTAGATAGGGAACGGTTATTTGCCCTCTCAAATAGTACTAGAACTAGGGGACACTCGATTAAACTAGTTGCCAGGAGCTTTAAAACAAATAAAGGGAAGTACTTTTTCATGCAACGCATAATTAACCTATGGAATTCGTCGTCAGAAGATGTTGTCAGGGCCAGTAGTATAGCTGGGTTTTAAAAAAGGACTGGATAAGTTCTTGGAGAGTAGGTCCATTAATGGCTTTTAGCCAAGTAGCTTATGGAATGAGCTTCGTACTGTCGGGAGCTGGGAGTGAACGGGGAATGGATTGCCCACTGTGACTGTTGGTTCTTCTCCCACGCGATCGAGATTGGCCACTGTCAGAGGACAGATGCTGGACTTGATGGACCATTGGTCTGACTCAGTATGGCACTACTTAAGTCTCTGCCAAAGTTCTTAGGATTACTATTTTTATTTTTATTTATTTATTTATTCAAATTTGATGCCCCGCCCCTCCTGACACAGCAGGTGGCTTGCTACAGACAGTTTTCTTGGGAAGCACTTTTACACATTGCCTGTGGTGCTCTGGAGCACGGGGTTGCAAATCCCTGATTTAGCTAGTTATTTCTTTAGTATATAAAGTTTGTAATAGGTAAAGCAGGACAAATAATGGCCAGACCTACAGCCGCATACATAATCTATCTTGTCACGTGAGTGCAGCCTTTCCCTTTGTTAGAAGCAATTGGGATGATTCTAAATGTTGAGACATCACAGCAGCTCAGCCAATCACTACATTAAGGCTCACAGGTAGCTTTATCCTATTTATAAGATGCTGTCTCCTGTCTTCCATACCTTGGCTCATGCTGGTAGGTTTGTGGTAAAACTGAGATTTTCTAAAGGCAAACCTTTTTGAAATATTAATTAGGGCAATGACCTCAAACCTATTGCTGCTTTAAAACAAAAACAGCCTTCCACCTTGAAAGTCCATGTTTAGAGAGAGACCAGGCAAGTACTTTTCACAGGCATTCTTGATGGAATATTTTGAAATAATGGTGTGTGTAAAAAAACAAAACACATTCTACCCCATTTTTAGGGAACAAATTTCCATTTTTGGTTAGCAGTTTCTTGGAGGGAAGAGGAGTGTGGCTCAGAGGCAATATGGGAGCAGGGAAGGACATATGAGACAGTGCAATAAATGGTAGAATCTGTCTGTAAGGCTCTTTGTGAAGGGAAAGAATCCCTTATTCATCTAGACATACTCTGTATGAAGTAATTCACACTTTTAGTTTTCCCCCCCCAATTTCTTTCCCCAATGTAAGTATCAGGATACTTGGAAATGGACTACTTCTCTTCCAGAAGTGTATGCACACAGTTGTATACTGAAATAAGTGTTGATTCACATCATTACTGATTCATGGTGTTTAACTGATTTACATGGTGCACCATATACCATGGTGTGCTGTGTAACGTATCTGGTTACCATGTACACCAGTAACTTCCAAATTGTGCCTGACACACCCATTTGGAGATTTTAAAAAAATCCTATAATCCCAGACAGCAACAAGTACAATGCTGCAATAGTAAAGGATATAAAATATCAGATCATCACTGCATCTATAGATGGCTCAACCCATAGTTTGGAAACCTATGACTTAGAGTAACTCCTGTTTACAGAAGTCTGCTCATCTAAGTGTGTGTATTTACAGTGGGAAGTGGGATACAGGTGTAAATGAGGCATCTTATTCATCAAACAACTTCAGATTTTTAGCACCTGTTGGTGGTTAATTTTTTATATTGCCTCCCCTCCCTGGCCAAATAGTGCTTGGAGCATTCTGCACCCATAAAACAAAGTGAAAGTATTTCCTAGGGTGCAGCCACATGAGCTGGGCAGGACTGGATCCCCCTGTGTGCCCCCAGGCGGGCAATTAAGGGCTAGCGCAGACAGTAGTCATGAAGTCTGCCCCTTTGTATTGTGTAATAGTACATTATGTAATAGTACATAATGTTGATAGCAACTGAGTAAAATCTTACAGAAATAAATAGAACTTTGGAAATAATGTTTTCATCATGTACAAACTCAAGATTCCATACAATTAAGCATCAAACTCACCCCCCTACCTTTCATTTTTTCCCCGTAGTCAAGAACTTAAATTTGAATATACTGTAAGTTTTATGCATACAGCCCTGAAAATTAATAGTTGAATTGGATAGAGCAACACTCTAGTGAACTGAGCAAGGCATCAAAAGTTAAGAAGCTGTGACTTCCGTTTTTGCCTCTCACTAACTCTGTGGTCTTGACCAAATTACTTCCTCATTCATGAAATGTAAATGTTGTTTGTGCCTACTTCAGCACCAATAGAATTAATCTAGACACTGTAGAAAGTTACAAGATTTATGAATCTATTAACTTGATAACCTGGATTCTGGATCAAATCTTCCTTGCTAGGAGTTGCTTTTATATGTTTTAATGTTTGTTTGTTTTTGTTTGTTGTAAGCCACCCTGAGCTGCTGTGTCAGGAGGGGAGGGGTATTAAGATTTTATAAATAAAATAAATATACTGGAATTTGTTATAGAAAAGCTGAAAATAAATAGACTCTTGGATATGCTGAGAATCTGATAGCTTAATGTTAAAATAGAGGTTATTAGAGATACGTGGGTCTTGTTCACATGAATGCAAGAGTTAAAGGGGTGGCAAGTACATTTGCAAAGATGTGTGGTAAAACTGGATCAGTACAGATTGGGGAAGATCTTTATTTTTGTCTTCACACTCATCTGCTTTCCCAGTAGACCTCAGGCGGCTTTGATTATTCCTTGCACAGTGTCTCATCTGTGACCGCTGCTTATTCCTGCCCCAACCCCATGCTTCAAATTCCTGTCTCACGTAGGCCGCTTGCCCATGTTTGCTGTTTTTCTTGTGAGATTACGTGAGATCAAGGTGGGCTGTACGCCCGCTTTGATTTTTCATGTATTTTTGGAAGTGGGCCTGATCCGTTGTCAGAAACAATGGATGCATGCTCACGTTCAAGCTGAGTAACCAGCTGCCCTCCTTCTCCCCATGACTGGATGGGGTGTGCTGGGGGTTGCCTCCCGCTCCCCAGCCCAGCATCAATCCTGCTGGGAGGTCTCCAGTAGCACGATGGGAGCTTTCTCTGTGGGCGGGGCCTGATGACCTGACAGACCAAGGCCCCTGCCCTTAGAGGCCGCGATGTGCCAGGCTAAGGCTACGCTGTCAGAACCACCGCTCCAGTGACTGGTGGGCAGGTGAGTCTCCCAATCATTCCTCCACCCCCGCTGTCTTCCCCACTCTTTCCCCAGGCAGGGCTTGGTGGAGATGGGTGTCTCCCGCCCCCCCCACCTGTGCCCCCTCCCTTGTGGGAATTTCACGTTAGTTTAATATGAAATTTTGCAGCTTGCCCACATTCAAAAGTAATGTGAAATAGAACTCGTGTGAATTGCAGGGCTGGTTTTTAATCATGCATGGCAGGGCTGAAATTAACGTTCGTTTGAGTAACAATTGAAGAAAATTGCATTCCCGCATTACACAATCTCACTTTAGATAGAAATCAGTGTGAGACTGTGTAATGTGGGCAAGCAGCCATAGTAGATCAGATCAGGAAGAGGAGAGACTTAACACTTTTCTTACTGTTCCCCAAACCAGCAAGTGTGCTAAGGCAGTTAGAAGAAACTTGTTTGGATTTCTGGCATGCCTGTGAGAACATACTCTAGATTCCTTTCAGCAAGGTTCTCTGCATGTGACGCTTTTCCACGTTTATATTCTTGAAACTTGTTAGCTAAGTATTCAGAATCTTTCTTGCCCCACATGAATGTTTCATTCCATGTGCCCATTGTGGCTTACAAACAATACTGCCTAGTACTTTTTATGCTTTACCTGCCGTATATCTGTGATACTGCTCAACTCTTCAGATTCTGAGGTACTAACTGCTTCAGGTGGAATCATTTGTTTTCATTTTTGTGACTATTTTTTTTTATAGATACAAAAATCTTAACCTAATAGCACCCAAAAATAATCAAATTATTTACAGTTTATACATGCTTATGATCCCATATATCAGTCGATGGAATTACAATATTGGCCATTCACATTTTGATAGAACCCTGGGGGGAAAAAACACTTTTCCAGAAATAGGAGTGCCACTTTTTAAAAGTATGAAATTTCATCTAATGTGCCAATCATCAAAAAGTCAGAATTTATAGCATCTTATCCCTTGAGTGTAAGGGATGATAATACTCCCTTAGTCACAACCAGCTCTGGACAGGGATTGGTGTCCTACCATCTCCCCTTTCGGGAAGCTGTAGCTTTTGTTTGTAGTAGCCATCATTTGCTAAGTGGCAGTGGCAACTTCAGGACTGGGAACCTATGCCTAGTCCAGAACTATAATTCATGGGCAGAGGGAGTGGGTGTGAGTGCTGGT
Organism: Sphenodon punctatus; assembly: GCA_003113815.1. Taxonomy (NCBI): domain Eukaryota; kingdom Metazoa; phylum Chordata; class Lepidosauria; order Sphenodontia; family Sphenodontidae; genus Sphenodon; species Sphenodon punctatus. The sequence goes on from QEPC01004474.1 coordinate 1,939,594, forward strand.
CTGGAACTGCCACTCCACTGTTCCCACCACGTTTACCCTAGATAAGCATCTGAGCAGCAGGGGCTCAGCTCCTATTTTCTCCCAGCCATCTCTTCTTGGTGTGAAGCTCTTGAGCTCCAAAGGTTCAGCTCCGCTTGGCCTTTCCTACACTCACTTGGTGAAGACGACACCAGACTGATTTCAGCAGTGTGAAATTGTGAATTGTACAGGACCCTACTTATGGATTGAGGTAGTACCTCGCTATAGAAGTGAACATGAACTCCGTTGTTCTTTACCGTCCCTGAAAAGTAGTAGAGAAGATAAGGTCTGATAAGTTTGTAGTGCTTGTATCCCTGGTATCTCTCTCTTGCAGAACTGACTTGATGCCATTCATTCTCCTCCTAATGTGGGAGGTAACCTCTCTGTCCCAGAGGTTCATACAGGTAACCTTAATCCAACTGTTGACCTGGCTCCCATGTACTTGTCTGATCATCGGGTTTTGCAACAGATGTAAAACTGCTGTGAAGCAAGCATATTCACACTTTGACTACATGGAATGTGATTTAATGCTGCTCAACTGTCTGTATGCTCTCTCTGTACCACAGTAAAACCAGAAATGCAATTAAGGTTTGTCCATTCACTTCAAGTATCCTATCAAACAACTTTTACACTTTACTGTGACCTCCCCTGCATTTCCACATAAATCAGCTGCCCCATTTGTCATGAATATTAAACTGCATGCACAGCCTTTAATTAATACTTATTGACCAATAGCTTTGCACAACCACTTTAGAAGGCAAGATGAATGTGCTAACTTTTCCCAAAGTCAGAACTATAATTTAGTTAGATGTAGAGGTTGTGGTCGTGCACCTTAATTCAAGTTCTTTGAAGTTCTGTTAGTATGAACTCTCTCAATATAACTGTCCAGTAGGGGATTACACAGAGTAGTCGCACTTTCACGGTGGCAGCCTCTGTGCTGCCTCGGAGAAGCAAGGTCTCGAGGTAGGAGAGCATTGGACTGGAATGGCAGGAAGTGATCCCATAGCTGACACCTGCCTTCCAGGCGATATGTTATCCTCTTGCACTGAGGATACATCTCCAGAGGGGTGTGCCCAGGGAAGTAGGAATAAAATGGCCATGGTAGTTGGTGATTCAATTTTTAGAAATTTCGATAGCTGGGTTGCTGGTGGCTGTGAGGACCACATGGTAAACTACCTGTCTGGTGTGAAGGTTGTGGACCTTGTGTGCGATGTAGACAGAATTTTAGAGCGGGCTGGGGAGGAGCTAGCTGTTGTGGTACATGTAGGTACCAATGACCTAGGAAGATGTAGCAGAGAGGTTCTGGAGGCTAAACTTACTCTTCTAGGTACGAGATTGAAGTCCAGAACCTCCAGGGTAGCCTCAGAAATGCTCCCGGTTCCATGAACAGTACCCCAGATGCAGGCTGAACTCCAGAGTCTCAATATGTGGCTGAGACGATAGTGCAGGAGGAGGGCTTTAGATTAATTAGGAACTGGGAAACCTTGGGCGGGGGGGGGCTATATCTATGGGATGGACTCCATCTCCATCATGGAACCTGGCTGCTGGCACTAAAATTAAAAAGGAGTTCAAGCAGCGCTTAAACTTGAATCCGGGGGAAACCGACAGGCGCTGAGGAGTGTATGTTTCAGACTGAGGCATCTCCAAAGGATGCTGTTAACTGAGGGAAATTAGAGAATAGGAAAGAAGCTGAGGGGAAAACGGGTGTAAATCGGTGCAGAACAGACAAGTATAAATGATTCCAAAGTACCTGAAACAGTTACTTATAAAGAATTACTTACAATGAGCAGACTAAAAATAAAAAATACATTTAAGTGTCTATATGCAAATGCTGAAGTCCAAAAAGTAAGATGGGAGAATTAGAATGTATGTCACTAAATGAAGGTCTAGACGCAATAGGCATCTCGGAGACGTGGTGGAGTGAGAATAACCAATGGGACATACTGAGGTACAAAATATATTGAAATGATAGAGTAGATTGAGCTGGTGGTGGGGTGGCTCTATATGTTAGACAGCATTGAGTTAAGTAGTATTAAAATTCTGCAGGAAGGGAACTGTACTCTTGGAATCTTTATGGATAGAAATTCTATGCATAATGGGGAAGTGTACAGCAGTTGTGCTATATTGTTGTCCCAGGATGATGAGACTGACTATGAAGTGCTAGCGGAGATTAGACAGACTGCTAAAGTTGGTAACATCATAATGGATGATTTTTCAGTTATCCTTCTTGACTGGGTGAATGTCTCCTCTGGGCATGATATGAAGGTAAAGTTTCTAGATGCCATAAATGACTACTGCTTTGAGCAGCGGTCCTGGAACCAACAAGAGGAGGAGCTACTTTGGATCTAGCCCTAAGTGGAGCGCAGGACCTGTAGCAAGGGATAATGGTGGTGGAGTCACTTGGCAATAGTGTTCATAATATAATCAAATTTGACATAATTACTGGAGGGAGAACGACAAATAAAACTACCGCAGTGACATTTAACTTTAAAAGGGGAAACTGCTAAAATGAGGAAACTAGTTAGAAAGAAGCTAAAAGGAGCAGTGGCAAAGGTCGCATGTCTACAAGAGGTGTGGAAACTATTTAAAAACTGCAAAAACCAAAAAAGACTAACACCAAAAAAGTCAATCTGAAAATGTGTAGAACAATGTAAACTTTATATAATAAAATTAATAAGCAACAAATTTATACACAACCACACAGCGAGATTGCTGTAAGCACAAATGTTGAGAAAACTCAATCCTGTGCAATCAATGTAAATAAAAACAAACCCAACGCGTTTCAGGTGTACTGAACACCCTTCCTCAGGGGCATTTCATTGCTTAGTCTAATAAAAAACAAAATCAAATGTCTGTATACACCAAATATGTACATATATGGTAACATTGTGCATATATATATATATAAGGTTTGTAATCCTACCTTTATAAAATCATGGCAATGAAGTTTCATGGCATTATAGGTCTCTTTAATTAACAAAAATTTGTGGAGTGCCTTAGAACGGGGGTGGGGGGTGGGGGTGTACACATAATATGAAGCAATTCCTCTCTCTGTGTATTCAAAAGAAATTGGTTAAGAATCCTCTATTTTATCTAAAAATCTCAGAAGCTTCAATTCAGCTGCTTAATTAAGACTTTCCCATAAAATCATTCAAATAACTGGATCCTCAGTCTGCATAATACAAAATCATGGAAAGATTATTATATGGTTCTATTTAATTCCTGAACCACCTCCTACTCCATAGACCACTTTCATAAATCTTACGAACTCAATATCCTCAGGTCTACTATTCAAAAACTACCTTGTACTGCTTTTATACTCAATTGTGTATCTCATCTAAAATTCTAAATAAGATCACTTAAATGTAAGACTATTCTCCACTCACCTCTCCTATATGTATAAAATGGCTTCTCCAACAAGGGTGAGTTGGAGAATTTCTATGATATAACATTATCCTTTGTGGAATATCGCCCTAAGTTTTCTTCTTTCCTTAGGCACAACCCACTAATCACTCCAGGAGAATGTTTTTATCTAAATGGTTACAGGTGTGTCGGGACCATACCAATACCTCTTACTAACAGAGGGGGATTGTATTTATTTACTTTGGTGGTATAATCCCAACCTATTAAAATACAAAGAAAATTTCACACTAACACTACCTTCTTACTATGTTAAAAAAAAAAATCTAAAAAAATCTAATGGATTTACCTTATCCAAAGGAAATTTAACATATCTCTTATGAGATGTACACATTCCCTGGCATATGTATGCTCTCTGTGTGTATTCTCTATGGGAACTAAAGCCTCTCCTATAATCATTTATGAATCTCATTTGAATCTCCACACACTCAATCGAATCCTACTTCTTTATAAACTCATCTCACAACCCCCTATAAAATGACTAACATTAAAAATAAAATGTAAAAATGTATCTATTTTTGTATCATTATTGTTTATCAAACCCTCTGAGTTTTCTCTTTTCCTTGTACGTGTTCCACTGATGTTTGCAGATAACTACTTCTACCTGATTCTAAAGAGTTCCAGATGAATCTAAATTACAACCCTTTTTTGGGGTAGAATTTAGCCTACTCCTTTTATAGGCTATACTCATTTCCTAGTCTGGGTGCTAACTGTGTCAGTTTCCTTACAGGGATGCCTAATATGTTTGGATCTGAATCCTTTAATGATTTTTCATTTCATTTCATCTTTAATTTATACCCCGCGCTCTCCCAACCAAAGTTGTCTCGAGGTGGCTCACATCAGTAATAAATACAATATTAGGGTTTTTATCCCACGCAGGGGAAACCCAACACCAAATACATCATAATACACAAGAAAGCCCTACCCTCCCATTTAACATTTCAATAATAATATCTAACAATATGCCTTACTAACCCATCCCAAAAGAGATCTTGCACATATTCAACTGAAACAGTTGAAATCTATGTCTTCATTAAGGCCATCTGGAACCATTGTTTTCAGTTTAAAAATCCATTGAGTTTCTCTCCTAAGCAATGCAATTTCTCCATCGTGGACTTTATAGCTCACATGTTCTAATGCCCAAAAGACACAATCAGTATGTTTGTAGCCTGCAGCTTGGAAATGATTCACTAAAGGTGCTCCTTCTCTTAAATTTTTAATATTGCTTTACATAAAGTTTACGATGTCTTACATATTTTCATCAGGCTTTTGGTATTAGCTCTTTTTTGTCTTTTGCAGTTGTATTTTGCTATCACCAGTTCCTTTTCTCCCCCCCCCGCCGCCCCCTTTTTCGGTTTCCTTGGACTTTGCATTGTTTTAGGGGGAGAATTATGGATTTGAACCACAAATTTTGCGTTTCAGTACAGAAAATATTGACTAAGTGGTAGGAGACCACATGCGCTTTGATTCCAGTGCAAGTCGGGATACAACCAGCTGGGATGAAATTGTGCACTTGAAGTAGTAGTTCATCAGGATGGACTTACATGCAGCCATTCTTAGAGTATTGCCGAGTAAGACTAATCTCAAGGGGACTTCGGATCAATAAAGAACCAGGACTACATAATTACAATGAGGACGTTTGTAAGAAGTGGTGCGCGATTTTAAACAATTGTTGTTTGGATGTCATAATCCTCCTGATTGAGACAACCAATGTAGAATTGTCTGCTTTAGATAAGTCACTCACAGAGAAGATGAATGCGTTTAAGGAGAAGCATAGAGGAAAAAGAAGTTGATTGTAAATTGGAGGGTTTAGATAGACCTTACACTGTATGAAGAAAAAGATTGTATTTTGCTATCACCAGTTCCTCTTCTCCCTTTTTTCAGTTTCTTTGGACTATTAAAAACCCCATCTGGGAAGCCCAAACTAAATGTATTCCACAAGTTAAAAAAGGTAGCAAAGGGACCAATTGCCTGCTAGTGTGACTAAATGGTGAGGTGAAGCAGGCTATTACAGCCAAAAAGGTGTCCTTTAAAAAATGGAAAGCTAGTCCTGATGAAAAATAGCAAAGAATGTAAGCACTGGCAAAATAGATGTAAAATGTTAATAAGGTAGGCCAAGAGAGAATTGAATAGACTCTCACTAAACAGGCGAAAACTAATAATAAATCTTTAAGTACATCAGAAACAAGAGGCCTGCTAGAGAGTCAGTTGGGCCATTAGATGACCCAAGGGATAAAAGGGGAGCTCAGGGAGGATAAGGTCCTTGCAGAGAAGCTGAATTAATTCTTTGCTTCCGTCTTCATGGCAAAGGATGTTGGAGAGCTACCCATGCCAGAACTCTTCTTTATACGTGATGTTGGAGAGCTACCCATGCCAGAACTCTTCTTTGTACGTGATGAATCAGAAGAGCTGTCTCAGATTAACATGATTCTGGAACAGGTTCTAGAGCAAATTGACAAGCTAAATAGTGTAACAAATCACTGGGATGCAATGGTATACACCCCAGTGTTCTGAAGGAATGCAAATATGAAATTGCAGCTCTGCTACTGGTAATTTGTAACTTATCACTAAAATCTGCAACTCTATCTGGGGACTGGAGGGTAGTGAACGTCACGCCGGTATTTAAAAAGGGCTCCAAAGGCGATCCTGGAAACTACAGATTGGTGAGCCTGACCTCTGTGTCTGATGAATTGGAAGAACCGTCACAAATTAAAGTAACTGTGGAAGAGGTTCTAGAGCAATTTGACAAGCTAAACAGTAACAAGTCACCAGGACCAGATGGCTTACACCTCAGAGTTCTGAAGAAACTCAAGGATGAAATTGCACATCTACTTGATTTGTAACCTGTCACTAAAATCTGCCAGAATACCCAAGGTAGCAAGTGTAATGCCAATATTTTAAAAAGGACTTGAGAGGCAATCCTGGAAACTACAGGAGTCTGATTTTTGGTGCTGGGCAAACTGGTGGAAACGGTTGTGGGAAACACAATTACTGGACGTATTGATAGACATTTATTTTATTTTTACAATTTATATGCCGCCCCCTCCTGCCTTAGGCATTTTGGGGCAGCTCACAATATATTAAAACATTTAAAAACATTAAAATAAACCATAATTTTCAATTAAAACAATGTAAAACCCATCCCTCCCACCCACCCCATCTCCCTCGGGAAAGGCCCAGCGGAACAGCCAGGTCTTACATTGTCTGCAGAAAGAGGGGAGGTCGGCAACCAAGCGGATCTCCCAACGGGAAGGAGTTCCACAGCCGTGGTGCAGCCACGGAGAACGCCCTCCTCATAGTAGACACCTGGTAAACCTGGGGAACCCCGAGGAGGGTGCCCCCAGACAACCGCAGGGGCTGCTCCAGAATCCAGAGGGTAAGGCAGTCCAGCAGATAGGCGGGCATAATGGGGAAGAGTCAGCATGGATTTAGCAATACCAGGTAAGGTAAGTATTCTGACAACTAGCTCTCGCCATAGCTGTAAAATAAATAAATAAGACTAAAATAACTATACAAAGAAACAGAAATGGGAATATTCACTACAGAATATACAAATTTACAACTTGTTAATGTAAACATAAAACATAAAGGACATAAAAAGCGACATTAAAATACTTATCAAAGCAAAGATTTGTAAGCCCTTATTCTTCCGTGGAGCTTAAGCATGGGCAGCCCGGCAGCAGGACAATCCATGACAATCCATTCTTTTATAAGCTCTTGTTCTTCTACAGAGCATAGGTGTGAACAATCTAATTCCTGGGTGACCCCCTATAAATATAAATAAGCTTATTATACTGATAGCAAAGCCTTGACAAATATACATTTGCAAAAACAACAGTAATATAGCAAAGAAATACACACACCCATAAAATAAAATACCAGGCGAAAAGATCACAATGCCCCTGATTCTCAACCAGCCATATTCTTAATTTAGTTGCTGCTTCCGTTAGTCTTCCCTTTTACCTGACAGTAAAAAAAACAGTTGCTGGAGTCTAGACTTATTAGGGTCCAACCTTACTGAGGGATAGTGGGAAATGTCATATTGTGGATTGGGAACTTGTTAAAGGATAGGAATCAAAGAGTAGGATGGAATTGTCAGTTTTCACAATTGAGAGATGTAAATAGTGGAGTGCCCCAGGGATCTGTACTGGGACTTGTTGTTGTTTAATGTATTCATTAATGATCTGGAAAGGGAAGCAAGGAGTGAGGTGATCAAATCTGCAGATGACACCAAGTTATTCAAGATAGTTAAAACACGAGCACGCTATGAAGAATTGCAGGGGGATCTTGTGAGACTAAGTAAGTGGGCATCTAAATGGCAGTTGAAATTTAATGTGGACAAGTGCAACGTGATGCACATAGGGAAAAACAATCCAAACTTTATGTACATAATGCTGGGTTCTATATTAGGAATCACCACTCAGGAAAAGGACCGTGGAGTCATTGTGGACAGTACATTGAAATCCTCATCGCCGTGTAAGGTAGCCGTCAAAAAAGCAAACCGTGTTAGGAATTATTTGTAAAGGGATAGAGAATAAAACTGAAAATATCATGCCACTATATGGTGTGACCGCACCTTGAATATTGTGTGCAGTTCTGGTTGTCCCCTTGCAAAAAAGATATAGTAGAAATAGAAAAGGTACAGAGAAAGGCAAAAAAAATGTTGAGGTTTGGAACGGCTCCCATATGAAGAGAGGCTGGATAGGTTACAGCTCTTCAGCTTGGAGAAGGGATTTCATAGCAGTTTATGAAATCATGAGTGGTGTGGAACAAGGTTAATGGGGAACACTTCTTTACCTTCTTGAATAGTATTAGAATTAGAGGACGTTCCATGAAACTAACGGGTAGCAAATTTAAAACAAAGTATTTTCTCTCTCCACGCACAAATAACTTGTGGAATTTGTTCTCAGATGATGTGGTCAAAGCTAGTAGTACAGCTGGATTTAAGAAAGGGTTGGACAAGTTTCTGGAGGGTCGGTCCATTAACTATTTGCCAGGTAGCTTTAGGATATGTAACCTCTTATTGTCAGGAGCTGGGAGTGAACAAGAGGGAATGGATTGCCCCATTGTGACTTGTTGGGTACTACTTCCAGGCAGCCGAGATTGGCCACTGTCGGAGAAGGTGCTGAGCGCGTCTGACCCATTATGGCACTACATACGTTCTTATATACACAAACCTAACTCTCAGGTTCTCGGCTGATACATTGGGGCAAAACAAGTGTAGACAAAATCAAAGTTGGTGGTGAAATACCTTGAATAACTGTCTTGTCTGCAAATTTGATGACCCCTGGTTTTTATTCCCTTTTCCAGATCATTAATGTATTAAACACTGTTCCCAGTACCGATCCCTGGGGCACTCCACTATATACTTCTCTCCATTGTGAAAACTGGCCATTTAGTCCTAATATTCGCTTTCTTTCCTTCTAATCGGTTACCAATCCATGCTGAGAGACTGCCTCTATTCCTTGATTATTTAATTTTCCCAGGAGTCCATCATGATGGACCTTCTGAAAACCCAAATACACTAGATTGACTGTTGCTCACCCCATCCACATCAATGTTTACACCCTCCAAAAATTCCAATAGATAAGCGAGGCAGGACTTCCCTTTGCTAAATCCATGTTGACTTTTACCCATTATGCCGTGTCTATCAATACACCCAGTAATTGTGTTTCTCACAACCGTTTCCACCAGTTTGCCCAGCTCTGACATCAGGCTCCTGTAGCTTCCAGGATTGCCTCTGGAGCCCTTTTTAAAATATTGGCATTACACTTGCTATCCTCCAATCCTTGGGTATAGTAGCAGGTTTTAGTGATAGGTTGCAAATTAAGTAGGTCTGCAATTTCATACTTGAGTTTCTCCAGAATTTTGGAGTAAATACCATCTGGTCCTGGTGACTTGTTACTATTTAGCTTGTCAATTTGCTGTAGAGCCTCCTCTTCTGATTCATCACCTACAAAAATGGTTCCTGAGTGGGTATCTCCACAACATCCTCTGCAGTGAAGACGGAAGCAAAGAATTCTTTCAGCTTTTCTGTAATGTCCTTATCTTCCCTGAGGGACCCTTTTAACTAGTCATCTTAATGGCTCAACTGACACTCTAGGCGGCTTCTTGCTTCCAATGTACTTGAAAAAGCTTTTATTAGTTTTTGCAAGTCGCTCTTCAAATTTGCTCTTGGCCTGCCATATTAATGAGTTACATCTAATTTAGCAATGCTTATGCTTTCCTATTTCTCTCATTAGGATTAGCTTTCCATTTTCTAAAGAACATCTTTTTGGCTTCTTCAACTCACTATTTAGACACACAGGCAAACTTTTAGTCCTCCAATACCGTTTTGTATTTGTAGAATGCATTTAATTTGGGCTTTGAAGATGGTGTGTTTAATGCTTTTTGCAGACATTTAATCTTTGCAGTTGCTCTTTTTAGTTTCCCTTTAACTAGTTTCATCATTTTTGCATGGTTCCTCCTTTGCAGCTGAAGGAGAGGCGCTGTTTTGCCTCCCCAAATGTGATGTTTGGTGCCCTGAGCTGGACCCGGAGGGCGGGGGGGACTAATGTTGTGAAATGGCTGTGGGAAGGCTTTGCAGTAAGCCTTTTTTTATTTCCCCCTTTTTTTTCTGGGGCTGGCTGTATTTCTTTTTTTTAAAGAAATACGCCATTCCATCCAGTCAGGGACATGTGAGAAAATAATTTTAATTGGCAGATATTACATATCTTGAGTAATTTGCCTTATTCTCGCAGAGTGGGTGTCCTGGTTGCAGAATTTGGATTTCCCCCCCCCCTTTTTTTTGTTGTTGTTGCATAATACGTGGGGCAACAGTTTAACTCTGTAAACATAAGAGCCGTGGTACTTTAGACAGTGTTTTAGTGAAAAGTTCCATAGCAGTCATCTTTACTGAATTTCTTATATTCTGTAGTTGGTCATGTTTATTTTCACTTCCCCAAAGACATGTATGTTTGCAATCTATGTTGAATTGAGGGCTAAAGTTTTTGGTTTTATGGATTTGTTTTCCTGAGTACACAATCACTTATTGGATAGTCAAATACAGTAATGGCAATACGGAATTTTCTTATGCATGGGACAAAAGGGCATATATTGTATTGATTATTCCGCTTGTCTATGTAGAAATTACATCCATATGACCCAACACTGGTTAGCTGGGTCAATTTGATCTAATGTATCAAACCATCAGTATGATTTAAATTGGTGCAAACCTCTGTGTGGATATCTGGATTAGTCTGATCTAAATAGGATTAAATTAATTTGTGCGCATAGAAGCACTAAATTGGCTCAGTTTAAAATCACACTTTTGGAAATCAAGCAGTACATGAGACACCTTGTAATTCATGTACACTAATGTGCATGTTTAGTCAGTTGAACCTGTTGAATTTGATGTTGAAAGGGCATGTTGCCGACATACTAAAATACGTGCAAACAGTTACTTTTTAACATCCTTAGCAGTAGTTAAATGCTCATGTAGAAAAGCCACCAAATATTTAAACAAGTGTTATGTAATTTTTTTGTTTTTGCAAAGTATAGAGTTTACTTTATCTACCCAGCAGATGAGTCTAATTTATTTTAGCATGAGTTAACTAGCACGTGTTAAAATCACATCTTGCTGCATATGAATCCTTTATGTAGACATGCCAAAAATGCCCATTTTGATTTTGCCTCTTTCAACAGCAGCAGCAGGTTGCAAGTGAGCGTTTAATAATTCATGCAGTTACTGGACAATGATGCATGCACACATAATATCCATGAATACAAATGGATTGCTGTATTGCTTTCCTCTAAATATATTCTTGATGGAGAAATTCAACTAAGGCCCATAGGAAATCTATAGGTAGACTTTTTTCCTTTTCTAATGTAAATTTGGTAGTTAAAGGGAGAAAAGTTGGCATACGGGCATGAAAAATTATTTTTATATATAGCATGAAATTGAGTCTGTCTTGCATAACTGACATGATTTAGAGAAGAAGTTAGTCAAGGAACTCTTTTGGAGGAGATGATGAAGAAACGGGATGCCCAGTGACATATCCAAAAATGGAAAGATGCATTAAGTTTCCCCTAAAGTATGTCATAAAATGTGCTTTTAGACACTACCTTTTAGGCTATTACAGAAAGTCACAAAAGAGGCGATATTGCCTTTGTTTTAGCTGGAGGTTATTAGGCAATCATTGCAACAATAGGCATGCATCTCCTTTTCCTGTTAGTGCATACTATAGACTACCAATGTATAGATTGGGACCAAAGTGGAGTGGTGCCATCTGTGGTTGGGGGTCACAGTCTTGTCTAATATTAGAGATTTTGCATGCCTCTTGCTGTCTGGGGTTTTTGCATACCAACACCTTTGAACCACTAGTTTCTGTCCTGCCAACCCTCCTCTGCAGTTGGCTTTACTTGCTTTGCCAGATTTCATCTGTGTTGCTTTTTCTGTAGGGGAGTGAAGTTTTCTTCATGAGGCCACTTTAGAACAAGCTATCCTGTCTTTTTTTGAGTTGTGAACTACTGAGGATGCTTTTTGGGTCGAAAGTATGAGGGGGTGGGCTTGGAGAGCAGCAAAGAATCTCCTGAAGAGGATTTTGTGTAATATCCTGCTGGCCTAATTCCATTAGCCTCTTGTTTTGAACACAAACGTTATAGACAGAACCTGGTGACAGGTAGAATTGTATACCTTTATGTAAGCTATTCAAAGCTTCTGAACACTGCATTGAACACAACTGCTACACTGGGTTTCATTTCATTGTTCGTTTATACCCCGCACTCTCCTGCCTTTGGCAGCTCGAGGCGGCTTCCAACATAGTAATACACAAAAAGAAAAAAAAATAGGTCCAGCACGGACCAACAGTTCAATAGCAATAACCCTTACAATTTAGACAATGAATAATCCATCCACCAAATAGATAATACAAATTAATCCTCAACTTCCTCATTCTCTCCTCCCCACCTGCTGCCACCAGGGGGCAGGGCAGGACCAACTCAAACCAACACATCATTCCCGTCTTCTAATAACCTACAAAACTACCCTTTACCTTTCCAAACCCACCCTGCTGCCACCAGGGGGGAACCACCCACTCCGTACCACTTGCTCTCACCAAGGGAAGGAGTTCTTACGAAACAATCATTGTCTAATACAATCCACCCATACAATGACCTAATATAAGAGCCCACACACAATCAATTTCAATACAACAATAAAATGCAGGCCCCCATATAATAAATTTCATAACACAAAAATCTCCCTTTACTTAATCATAGCAACAAATCCCCAGCACAACAGCAATTCCTCCCCTTCAAAACATTAACAGCTAATACCACCCCCCTCGCATTCCTCAACGCTTTTATCTCCCCTCGCCACCAGACATCAATGATGTGAACCAACTTCCCGGTCGCCGGTCCCAGCCGAAGGGTATAGCCAAAGGGCACGGCCAATGGCTGGACCCAGCTTTAATGCTAGGGGCTCTGGGCTCACGCTTTCCAGTCCCCACCCCCACCCCCTTATTGGGCACGACTCTGGTGGTAAGCCTTTCCAGGAATCACTCCCAGCTCCTGCCATTCTGTCTCTGGGGCAATAGTTCACACCCCATTACACAAGATCTCAAGAGGGGGAAGGGGCACATCACCATCACTGTTCCTCTCTGTGCCCAGCTGATCTTCACTCCTCCAACCAGGGACAGGGACCCCCTTCCGCATGCCGCCCACACCTACAATTCCTTGCCCAGATGACACACAGGCCGGGCTGCCTGTTGATCCTGCAGCTCCCCAGCCGACAGCCAGACCCGACTTTAATGCTAGCGGCTTGGGGCTCACGCTCTTCAATCCCCACCCCCTTATCGGGCACGGCTGTAGTGGTAAGCCTCTCCAGGAATCACTCCCAGCTCCCGCCGCTGTTCTGTCTCTGGGGCAATAGTCCAAACTAGGGATGTATGAACGTGGTTCGATGTTCGACGCTTAGGCCGAACTCGGCCTGTTCGGATGTCCGAACCGAACGTTCAAACGGCCGAACAGATTGGAAAAGCTCGGATGAGTTCGGGGGTGGGGAAAATTTATTTATTTATTTATTTTTCAGATTTATACCCCGCCCCCTCCTGCAACGCAGCTCGGGGCGGCTTCCAACAATTCTACAATAAAAACAATAAAATTCCTTTAAAAATATTACATATAAAATATATCATATAAAACAGGGCTAGCAAAGAACAAATAAATAAATGGGCGGGGGACTAAAATCATCCCCCCCC